>JAOXJP010000003.1:4619297-4631669 GCA_025762735.1 Platanus orientalis
CTGTGCAAGCAGCACCAGAGGGGCTGACGCATCAGTACCGAAAAGTGATTTACACTTTTTGGGGGGGCACTTATCACTTTTTGGAGCTGATGTGTCTGCACCCTGATGCCGTTTTCACAGTTCTCACAAGATTCGTTTTCACTTAATTTTTTTCCCATTTCTTTGCTAGCTAAAATCATTAAGGTCTATCATTTGGATGGTATCGATATCTGTTGGGAAGTGTCATTAATTCAACCCGAAGTTCAATCCAATTGTGATCTGGAGAGCAACCCGAATGATCCAGTTTTTAGCCCCCAGCCAAGATGTTGACCCAAATTAGATCTGATGACTCAAACCTGTTTGAGGGAGTATTTTAGGGGTTTAATCCACTTCAGGTTATACGGTTTTTTTGTCCCAGTTTTTTGTGATATATACCACTATAAGAAGACTGTTTCATGAGTTTGGTGGAGAATTCTTTGGAGGTTTTTTTTAGGGCACCTTTGGGTTTTGAAAACTCACGTTTATGTATTTTGTAAATTGCTTTTTCCATTTTAATGGTAGTTCTTGATCATCTTTGCAGATGGATATAGACAATTTCATTGAACCACGCTAAATCTTGTTTTGTATGATTGTTCTTTTTCATTTTCTGTTTTCTCATTTTGGTTTATACTATCACGTCCTTAAATCCAATCAGTTTTGTTCTGTTGTGTGTCAAAACATCAAATATGAGAACTTTGGCTAAAATCTTGACTCTCTAAGGCCCTATTTGGTTGCCATGAAAAGTCGGTTTTCGTATGATTTTTGGCAAAATTTTCTCAAGAACATCATTTTCAATATGTTTGGTTGCCAAGAACTGGAAATTCTTGATTTTCGAAATTTTCTCACTTAACCAACTATTTTCTTGTTGGTTACCATAATATATTCACACAACTCTTGCACGAAAATCCTCCCTTTCTCATGAAAATTGTAACACATAAGTTTTCTTTTTCTTTTTCTTGTGTAATTTTCTTTTTTATCATTTTCTATTTAATTCAAGGCAACTAGACAAGGCCTTAGAGTTTCAAATAATTCATATGAAATGTAAACCTAATTCAATCAAAGAAAAGGAAGTCACTGCCCTGAATTCATGTGAATCAGCTCTGGTTATATTTATGATCTGTAGGACATATCCAATTATAATCGAACTGGTACAGATATATATTGATTCGTACCAGTTAAATATCTGAATATATATAATCGATGATTATAGACTATTAGATATTGCGATACTATGATAATAAATGAAAAGTTGCTTGTGTAATCAGATTTCCAGATCCATATCCAATTTTTGGATGTAAATATAGATATGATATCTTGTTTTTAAACATCAGTTGAGTATTTAAGCAGATACAGATATCCAATTAATCTTAATGAACCGAATACAAATCTAGATAGACGCTCAGTATTCAGTCCGATTGCAACCCTAAATCGAATTCAAGTTCTAGAAGCTATTAGAGGCATTACCAGCCAAAGTTAAGAGGAGAGCTAATGTTTGACACAAAGAGACAAGTAATTAAGCGGCTTTCAATTGGATTTCTCCTCATATTTTTTTGTTATGATTGATCAATTGCTGATTTATTGATTTCATATTTCAAGATGCAAGTTTTAAGACAATAATGTTGTCTGTTTTTAGTGGAAACATAGAGATAATAGAATCATTTTTGGTGTATTCATTTGGACCACAGAAAACCTAACTCCATTGACTGGGCCTGGGAGACTGGACCCTTTCAAGATCCCTTTGGGCCGTGTCCACCACTTTTATTAGGAAAAGAAGTCCTTAAAATTAGGATTCACGTGATGAGTTAAACAAGTGAAATCCAACCAGCCGGCCTCAGACAAACGGCTAGGGGTTGCCATTGTCTGGATCATTTTGGAATTATATGAGGGTGTAGGGAACATATGAAGGCCCATCTTAGAAACCATTTGCACATGATAAGTTATAGTAATCCTTTAATAAGGATTACTAATAAACTATAAGCTTAATGAATTTATTGTCTCTTATATATCTTCTCCTTTAAAAAATTAAACCTCATGTGTCTAAGAAAATAGTTTTCTTCTTCATCTAATAACTTTTTGAAAATCGAAAATTCTAAATCGGTTTAGAGCTAAACTTAATCAATTATAAGCATCTAATCGAGATATTTCGGATGCAACATTTCTAAATAAAAATACTTAACTGAAAACTTGATATTCACTTTAGGGTTTTTTTTTTTTTTTTTTTTGTGAAAATATTCACTTTAGTTTAAAACTTCTAAAAAATAATCTTAGACATTTTACTACTTACAATTAACAAATGTTACCTTTACAACATAAATTCCACTATTTTCATATTGAAAAATTCTAATTAGTAGAATCTTAATTAACTATAACTCGGTATGCATGCCTTGTGCGATTCAAAATAATGGGTATTACATTAACCAGGCTTAGACACTTTGGTCAATCACAATCATGTTTATCATAACCTACCCGGATGTAAGACTGCAAATGGACCAGCTCATTTGATCCGACCAACAGATCAAACCGGGCTATCCAGGCTCCCTGGCTTCATTCATGTTTCTTGGAATTGGTGCAACCCCTAAAGTGAGCCTAAAGTAGGACTGACATTAGGGGCCGAATCATCAGCGCCAAAAAATTGACTTACACTTTTTGGGGGTTGCTTTTCACTTTTTAGTGCTGATGTGTCGGCCCCTGATATCAGTCCTACCAAATCCTCAGGGCTATTAAAGAAGCTTGGTCTAGTCTCTGCCTGAGTCAGCTGGTTCAACACAATTAGCGAGGTCAGCCAGTCCAACTTTCTTCTTCTTCTTCTTTTTATGTAACTCCCTATCCAAAGCTGGCTGAACTAACCGGCAGATGACTTTTGTGTTACTGGTTCAACCGGCAAGTGGTCCGGTTCTCCCAACCATCCAGTGAGTATAATTCCCATTTTAGCAGTATGTTTTTGGGCTTCTGTATTGGGCCTCGGCCCATTGAAGAATTGCTTAGTTAGTTAGTTAGATGGGTGCATGCCCTCAGGTTGCTGGTTATCATGCCTTAACTACAAGAAGACACCCACACAACAACAACAAATACCCAACAACTTTATCAAATAAATAAAAAAACAAATACCCAACAACAACTCCACAAGTTGTTATCCAAAAAATAAAAAGCAACCCCCACATGTGAGCCCGATGTCTCCCGGGATTTGGTGTACCCCCTTAACATGTTAACACCTAAGGTCCATCCATACGCAGAAGTAGACAGATGGCGTTAAAAAGTGTAAATCACTTTTTTTGAAACCATGTGTCCATCCCTGCGTATGGGCAGACATTGGGTGTTCATTAAGGGAGCGCACCAAATCTGCACCGGTGAGATGTCCTTTGCTAACAACGAAAACAAATCCTCTGCAACAAGCTTATAATACATTAATTGGAAACTGCCGTCAAAGAACGGCATGTGGTTAAGAGTGGGTCCACTTTTAAGTTTACAATGTGACACGTGTATTAAAACTCCTGCCCAATATTGAAATTTCCATTTTTTTTGTGTACATGTCCTGTTTTGACGCCACTTTCCAGTTTAGTGCATTTTAAGCTTGTTGTAGAGGATTTTCTCTCGCTAACAAATAGTAATCTTTCCAAGCTTAGACTCAATGAACCTGTATAAATACATTACCCACTTCTAAGACAAAGCGTAACTACAATGGAGTCATCTAAGTTCCTTCTCCTTTTTCTCATATTTCAAACTGTCTTCATATCTTTTTCATCAACCCTAGCAGCTGCAGCAAATTCAAAGCTCTTCAGAGAGTACATAGGAGCTGAGTTCAACAATGTTAAATTCTCAGATGTACCCATTAACCCCAACGTTGAGTTCCACTTCATTCTCTCTTTTGCCATAGACTACACCAACTCCTCCTCTCCCTCCCCCACCAATGGCCGCTTCAATGTCTTCTGGGACACTGATAACCTCTCCCCTTCCCAGGTCTCCTCCATCAAGGCCAAGCACTCAAACGTCAAGGTTGCTCTTAGCCTCGGCGGCGATACCGTCAATGGCAACAACCATGTAAACTTCACGTCTATTTCGATTAATTCTTGGGTTCAAAATGCAGTATCCTCAATCACACAGATCGTAAAGAAGTTTCATTTGGATGGCATTGACATCGATTACGAGCACTTCGAGGCAGATCCAAATACCTTTGCCGAGTGCATTGGCCGGCTTTTGATGACCCTAAAACAAAACAAGGTCGTCTTGTTTACATCGATAGCCCCATATGATGATAGCCCAGTTCAGAGTCATTACTTGGCTCTGTGGAAGAAGTATGGGCAGTTCATAGACTACGTTAACTTCCAATTCTATGCTTATGATAAGGGGACTAGTGTGTCCCAGTTTATGAAACACTTTAAGGATCAAAGTTCAAATTATGAAGGAGGGAAGGTGTTAGTGAGCTTTGGTACTGATAACAGTGGTGGGTTGTCTCCTAAAAACGGCTTCTTTAGTGCTTGTACTAAGCTCAAGAGTCAGGGAAAGCTTCATGGTATCTTTATTTGGTCTGCAGATGACTCTAAGAAGAGTGGTTTTCCTTTTGAGAAGCAATCACAATCCTTGTTGGCCAGCTCAAGATGATCTCTCAAGTGGACTTCTTTATGAGAAGTAATCACAAGCCTTGCCTGTCCAAGCTGATCTCTCTCTCTCTCTCTCTCTCTCTCTCTCTCTCTCATGTTTGTAAGACTTTTTTTAGTATTCTCTGGTTATTTGTATCAACTTTTTGCAAAGTTGGTGAAGTGTTGACATCAATATAAACCTGGTTTTCACAAGGATTGATCATATGAAGATTGCAATTGTCACGTAAGCCCTTGGGAAATAGGAATCAGGATGGGCTTGAGATCAAACATTAAGGAGTGTTTCTATCTTTCAATGCAAGGGCAAACACAAATATCAAATTTAGGGGACCCAAACTCTTTCTCATGTCCTGCGGTCTCAGAATGCGCTGGCTGATTCTCTAACTTATTGGGGAATGGGGTTGTTCAATGTTTTTAATGCCAATGTATTGCCACAAATGATCTAGAGTGAAGCCTTCGGGCCCCTTGTTGTATTATGTTTTTTTTTTTTTCTTTTTTTTTTTGCCTCTTTTAATAAAATCTTTATTTATCCAAAGAAACGGTTTTACCCAAATAATAAAATAACAATGTATAAAGATAAGTGCCCCCTTGCACAGGTGGTTGCGGCATTGCCTCTCATAGAGATAAATTATCATGTATATTTTCCAAGTTAGCACCCTTTTCAGCATGTTGCCCAACACATTTTGATGTGTTCTGCATCCATTGGTACAGAACATATTATCCATTTAGTGGATATTCAACTGGATCCGATTCCCAAATAGTGTAAACAAAAGATGAGTAAAATGATAAAGATAGTCTTGAATTTGTTGTTGTCAGTATAGATTTGGAGATTTGTTTGCAAAAGACAACTTTTTTATAGGGAAAAAGAAATAAAGAGTTCAAAAATAGATCAAATGAACACAAAGAAATGTCAGTACTTGGACAAATCATATGAATTAGTGGTTCCATTGTGAAGTTTCTTGCAGCTTTGTGAGGAGAAAAGGGGGGGAGGGTGAGGTTTCAATTCCTGCAAAGTAGAATGTCTGATTTCCTCTTAATGATTTGAAAAGTGAGAAGGAAATTAAAGAGAAGATAAACAAAACTCAGTTCCTATTGCTACAATTCACTAATCTCACCGCCTTGGCAGTTGCCAAATTACAGGGAAATAACACAAAACTTCCCCTATGCTACAATTCACTAATCTCGCCGTCTTGGCAATTTCCCACAGAGAGATACATTGTTGAGCTCTTTTTTGATGGCATAACTCTACAACAATCCCTCCTTTGTGACTGCAAAAGAAAATTCGAATCTGGTCAGTATTAATAGCAACAATAATAACAACAATTCAGAAAAATGTAGTGTGTAGTGATATTAACACACCAAAAGAACATTAAATGAGGTCCTCAATAGATATGGTCCTTGACACTGACTCCAACACTCTTGGGTTCACGATCAGATGATGTTACAATAACCTCAATTTAATGGGTAAATATAATATCTTTATGATTGTGAGGCATATGGTATTAGAATCTAAATACAGAGGTCAGCTGTGAGGGTAACCATTAGCCAGTTTTTCCTTCAATATTTACCATAGAAACATTCATAATTAGATCAAAAGCTTGCCTTCTGCCATCGAAGATTGTCCGGCCCCTTGATGACAACAACAGAATCAATTCTTTCAGGTGAATCCATTTTCCATCGGCAAGAAGGGTGTCGAGCTCTATGGCGGGAGTAGGTACCCACTGTCTGCTTCTTAGCCCGATCATAGTGAACAATGTTCATATAGAAAATAAAGGGCTTTTGGCACGGATGCTTGGTCACTGGTCTAGTGTTGAATGCATATGCAGTGTAGTCTGCCCGTCTGTACCAATTAAGGAATGTTCTGGTTGGCATTTCTAGTTCTCTAGGTGAAACCACACCCCTTAATATTTGAACGACGTAGCCCCATGAGACAGAGATCGACCACTCTCGCTTCTTGTCATAGCAGATGGATTGCTGCATTATACTGGCAGAGTCGAGTTTGATGGACTGGAAAAGGTGTTGAAGGGCTCTTGCTCTGCTCATCTGTGGGAATATCGGATCCACAACATCGAGGTGATGCAACGACACTAGTGGAGTAACGGGGTGGGCAGCCAGTAGGCCCAAGAGATCTCCATAGACATCATACTGCATAATCAAACAAGAGAGAGGAATGCTAAATCAGGATGTATAGATAGAACCCATCATTGGTGAACCAAGCATTGTTTGGCAACCATTGCTTTCATCATCTCTTTTTCCCTTTCCTTTTCCCCTCTTTTTGAAATGTAACATTGGATAACAGTTACAGAACTCTGATCTGATATAACAAATCAGGGGATATAAAACAAAAACAGAACAAGGAAATTGGAGTAAGGGATGATTGCTAACTACGAGGGACATAATTATCAGTTATGATCTACCAATTTAAACAATCAATCTGATAAGATAATCAATTTTTTTCCAAACATCCAAAAGAATTGAGTGAATTAGATTGCTGGATCATCCAACCAAAACTAATTATTACCTGATGAAACCCTGCTTCTCTTGTGAGTGGCACACCCAGCTCTGCCATGCAAGCCTGCATCCTGTCATCACTACCATACAACCCAGGGTACCTTTGAATGCAGCGATCCTGCATCTTCTCCAAGGCCTTGGCCAAGGGATAGCTTATAGCAAATCCACCCCCACCGTAAGCCATCGCATATGAGAAAAATAGATTCTGAACATGACTCTCCGACGAGCTCCCCACATAATAGAACTGTCTATGATCATACTTTGCAAGCACCCTCACCACATTATCCACCACAAACACTGTATCATCGTCACCCATCACAAACCACCTCACATCCTTCATCCCCTGCCTCGCCATCTCCGATACAACCCTTGATATCCTCAGTGCTGATCTACTACCTTGTCTGTTCGTATAGGAGAACTTTGAGGTGTTGCCTGATATTCTTATATCTGGTAATCCTTCATTCCTTCTAGTCCTCACTGGCTTGTCCAGCCACACCACTCCTCTTGTCACCCTTGGCCTCCACCACTGTTTTATGTATTGCTTTCTTTTCTCCCACAAATTCGATGATGCTGCGATCCCAAAGACGATGTGTTTAAGCTCGGTGTCGAATCGACTGGACGTCAGTGGCAATTCAATTGGCTGGGCTTCTTCTTCTTCTTCTCCTTCTTCTTGATTGATGGGCAGAGACGTGGAGGAAGAGTTGGTTGAGAGATGTTCTTCAGTGGAAAGTATGGATGTCAAAGAAGAACAATCTTGAGGTTCATTTGTAAGGAGGAGGTTGGAAGAGTAGAGGATGTAGAGCATGGAGACAATGAGGAAGAACCAGGTGACCAGGTTTCGAAACCCGCCAAGGCCTAAGGACAACGTGCGTTGCTGGGTTGGGTTCATTTGTTCTCAAGCTGCCAAATTCTTCAGGTAGTTGTCGGGTTTGCTCTTGTTGCTGCTGCTGCTTGCTCCACCCATGCGTTCAATTCAAGTTGCATCTAAAAGAACCAGAAAACAGAGTAAACAAGAAAGAGAGTTTTCGGATCTAGGATTATATGGGTCTTTTGATTATTCAACTGTAGATTTGAAGTTTGTTTTGGAATGATCGAAGTTGAAGCCTGGTATCTCTCATTTGCTTTCTTTGGGCTAAGCAGAGTCAAACATTGCTTCCTTAATTCTATCAGAAAAATGTATGTGTTGTTCATGTGGCCCACATTGTATTTTGAATCTTGGATGTTGACACCTGTAAAATGGAATCAAGAATCTGTCACAGGAGCTTTCTTGAATTGTGAAAACCTCAGGGGAGGTTAGTGAAGATTACCCACTTTTACATTGGTTACTGTTCACATTCTATAATTCACAACCGAACAACCTGTAAACAACTCAGAAGCTGCTTTATTGTTTGTTTTCTTCTCCGTTCACAAGCCACACAGTGAACACTGCACACTCCCTATAATTTTCTCCCTCTCTCTCTCTCTCTCTCTCTCTTTTGGAGTTCTGAGCTTCTATATCAGAACTCTAATGGCGGCTGAGAGCATATTAAAATCTGGGGAGGTTTCAGCAATGATAAAACAGGGTTTCATCCCAGACTCATCCTTCTGTTTATCTCCTTCAAGGATGATTTCAAGGGGTTCTCCATCTTCTTCTCCCTCCAAAAACCCATCTCCCCCTCCTGCATTCTCAGAGAAGGTGCGATCGAGCCCGACCCTTTTCGAGATGATGTCTGAAGAACAACAACGAGAGTTGAAACGTGTAGATGACAAACGTCATACACTGCAGGAGAGGATTTCAAGGATCTTAACTGAAGCTCCATTTCAGAACCCTATTTGGGGGAGTGGCGGAGATGTTAAACTTACTATTAGTTCGAAAGATGGGTTTAGGGTTTCTATGAATGTGCATCGGAGGGTGCTCGCCGGCCGGAGCCGGTTCTTTGCGGAGAAGCTTGGGCAGGATGCGGCGGTGGCTCATTCGGTGGAGATTTGTGATTGTGACGATGTGGAGATTTATGTGGAGATTGTGGTTTTGATGTATTGTGGGGATTTGAAGAAGAGATTGATGAAGGAGGAGGTTGGGAAGATTTTGGGTTTGCTCAAGGTATGTTTCTTCTCCTTATTCTTCTTGGGTTTAAAGAAGATTTGGATTGGGCATTTGAGGGAATGTTAGTAGCAGAGGAATTTTTTATGGGATCTCTACTGTAATGGTAACTGTGAAACCCTCTGTTTTCTTATTCCCCAATTATACATTTCTTTCCCTAAACGCAAGGTGTAGGGTTTGGTTCCTGTGATTAGACATGGTGATCATTTGAAGTTACTTTCATCTCTTTTTTTTTATTTTTTGGAGGTAATCCGAGTTAACATACTAAAAAAATTGTGATTGTCAACTAGAAGGGCAAGAAAGAACGTGACGATTTCTTTCTGTACTCTTTTTTTTTTATAGAATTTTTTGGAGGAGAAGTGAAAGAGAATAGGGTTTTGGTGGGAACTAGGGATCACCAACTAGTCAAACTTTTCTGTTTAGATGATGGAGCTTGACCCTTTACTCCTGATTTCTTAATTCCAGGAAATAGGATTTGAATAATAGCTTTTCTAATTGTGGGTTAAACCAAAAAAAAAAAAAAAAAACATCCCGACTTCAATTAACTGATAATGACTACAGATTTCTTTTCCTTTGAACTTTTTCTTCATTGTCCATTTCAATAAAATTGAACCAGAACTGTAGCTTTAATCTTTATTTCAGGACTGCATATTGCAGTATCATATACAAGGACGGGATCATTTGAAAAGCTCATCAGCGAGTAGGGGATCCACTATGGGAACTTTTATCCTAAAATAACTAAACTATTATTTGGGAACTTGCTTATGTTTGACCTGTGGGGGCTGGTTGGGTTTAGCCCTTCTTGAAGATAAAAACATGATTGTTTCAATAGCAAGAGAAGTAAACATAAGTTTTTTACGGAAAGATAGGGCTGTAAGTTATATTTTTGTTGCTTGGAGGGGTTCGTAGCGTATTTCTTACTGAATGATGAAACAGGAACTTTAATTTTCTTCTCATTCTGATGATTTTGTTTCATTATGGTGAATTTTTTGTAATAGAATGTTCTTTGCAGGTATCTGCAGCTATTATGTTTGATGCTGGAATGGTGTCATGCATGGAATATTTGGAGGCGGTCCCATGGTCTGAGGATGAAGAGGAGAAAGTTATCTCTCACCTCACTCAACTTCAGCTTCATGACTCAGTCACAGTTCTCCAGAGAGTTTCAGTGGAACCATCTGCTTCAGCTAAAGCTGACGAAATCTTCAAGCAACTACTTACAGGTGTTCTACAAGCCAAGGATGATAAAGCCCGTCGAGAGATGAAAACTCTGATATCACGATTGCTCAAAGAGGACACTACCCATCACTGTAACAGGCTTGACGTCTCTAGGGAAACCCTCTACAATCTCTGCCACAGATGCATCAGTTCTCTTATCCTTTGTTTATCCGAAGCGGCAAGCTTGGATGAGAGCAGGCGGGATCGAGGAGTGTTAATGGGTGAGATTGCTCGAGAAGCAGACAATTTGCAGTGGATTGTTGATATTCTGATTGACAAGAAGATGGGGGATGAGTTTGTGAGGTTGTGGGCAGATCAGAAGGAGCTTTCTATTCTTCACTCAAAGATTCCGTCAATGTACCGGTATGAAATAAGCAGGGTCACTGCCCAGCTGTGTATTGCAGTTGGGAGAGGACAAATCCTGATTCCAAAAGATGCAAGGTATTCTCTGCTTTCAACATGGTTGGAGGCTCTGTATGAAGACTTTGGATGGATGAGGAGTGCTTGTAGATCAGTTGATAAGAAATTGGTGGAGGATGGATTGAGTCAGACAATTCTCACATTGCCATTAGCACAGCAACAGGCCATTTTATTGAATTGGTTCGATCGATTCTTGAACAAAGGAGATGACTGTCCCAATATCCGGAGAGCGTTTGAGGTCTGGTGGAGAAGAGCTTTCATCAGGCAACATGTAACTGAGCAGGATCATTCGCAGTTACAGATTACTCTTTGTGATTATCCTACCTGAAGGTATGCCTATCCATTTCACTTTTGTCCAAGGTTAGATGTATATGCATAGTGTCATTTTTTAACCAAGATTTTTGTATTTCTTTTGCTACTTTGTGTTTGAATTCAGTTGCAAAGTTATATTTTCATACGTACAGGCCTTGTAAATGGAAACAGTGAAATGGTTAGGGAATTCAATGAGTAAAAAAAATGTACTGGATTCTTGTGGTTCTTACAGAGAAACTGTGGTTGGGTTGCACACTATTAACTAAGATCCACTTTTGGTACAAAAAATCGATATGTAGGTGAGAACACAATAAGAGGGTGGCTAGGTTGCGTTAGAATTGAAGTATGATAATATTGGTAGGCAAGGTTATATAGTAACCATTGAGCACTATCTATTTTAGTTCTTCGTCGCAAGATTAAGAACTATCTATTTTACTTTATTAAATGTGATTTTCAAACTAAGTTAGCTAATTAAATTTAGTAAATAAAATATAATTGAAATTGCTTCTATCATTTTATTTGTAACTGAGTCTTATGCATGGGTAGATGCCATATGGCTTTTAGAGAAGCAAGAAAACTTAACTCTTTGAGGTTCTTTCAGCACAACTGTGTGTGGGCTGCAGACTATTATTAACTGAGGGCACTGTTAGGTATGATTATTGATAATTAGGTGGGAGCATAATAAGATGGTGGCTAGGTTGCATACTAACTGAAGTATGATAATATTGGTAGGTAAGATTATGTAATTACTTTTTTTTGGTAGGGGATTATATAATAACTTTTAAGGACTTTCTATTTTAGTTTTTCTTCACAAGTCTATTTTAGTTAGTAAAATATTTAGTTAATTGGATATTTTATTAGTTAAGTAAATATTATTAAATAAATATAATTAGATTTGCTTCTATTTTTTTATAATTGAAATTGAATGTTGCTTTGATACTTATGTATAGGTAGATGCCGTATGGTTTTTGGAGAAGGAAAAAATAAGAGTAATTCTCTTGGGGCAGTTTTTGCTCTCAGGAGGTCACCTGCTCTCAGTGGCTTTTCTCACCCCTTCCCCATTCTTTATTTGAGTTTTTAGGCAATTTGTTGGAGCAATGTTTGATACTAGAACTTGTCAGATGGAAAGCATAAGGAGACCTATCAACAACAACAACAAACAGCCTTATCCCAACTATTTGGGGTCGGCTACACGAATCCTGTTCCGCCATTCCGCTCTGT
>JAOXJP010000003.1:4637489-4647960 GCA_025762735.1 Platanus orientalis
AGACTGCGTACATCTTGCCCTCCCCAGACCCTGCGTTAGCGGGAGCCCGTGCATTGGGATGCCCTAGTATTGGTTTGCCTTGGTGTGGTTTGTGACTTGGGAGTTCGCCTATTGAAGTAGATACATGGTGTGACCTATGTAGGTCAGTGCGCTAAAATTTTCATTCTTTTTATTTTTTTTGGTTTTGGTGTTTAAAGTTTTGGAAGTGCAGTCCAGGTATTTGAGTGAATGCCTCTATTGACAGTTCTTTGACAGGTGTTGTCTGGGAATTCAACAGTTATATTTCAATAGTCCTATGTGATACTTGTGTCCAAGTTGTGAGAACTCCTAAGTCACAAATACACTGGTATCAACTCTTTCCACTTTTGTTTATACTCTTTGGAGTTCTTGGATCATTGATTTAGGAGTCTCTCATAATATGACCGATATGTCTTCCTTTTTTACTTCATATCATATTAGCTCTAGAAATGACAAAGTTTGCATTGCGGATGGATCTTATTCCTCCATTGCTGGGTATGGAGATATTTCTATCACATCTTTTTTTTTTTCTTTGTACTTCGTGTTCCCAATTTTACCTTAAACTAGTTGTCCATTAGTTAACTCACCAAGAATTTAAATTGTAGTGTCACATTTTTTTTCCCTCATTTTTGTTTCAAGACGATTGGTATGGGACATGAGAATGATAGTCTCTATTTTCTGGATTCCGGTACACCATTAACGTCACCGGTAATAAAAAGAAACATCTCCCCTTCCTTAGTTGTTACAGTGGCATCATAAACTTGGCCACCCTTCATTTTCTTTGTTATAAAAGATGTTTCCTCAGTTTGTTTTTCCTAGTCTTCATTGTGAACCCTGCTAGTTGGAAAAACATTGTTTATCTATTTATTCTATTAGTACTACTCAAATTTTGTCCTCTTTTTACATTGTACACTCTGATATATGGGGTCTTGCTCCTGTTATTTCACTGTTTAGGTTTAAATATTTTGTCACCTTTGTGGATGGTTATTCTAGAGTCATGTAGGTTTATTTACTCAAGAATAAAAGTGATGCGTGTAATGCATTCAAGTCTTTTCATAACATGATTGTCCCCTAGTATGATGCCAAACTTCGTATACTATAGTCTAAGAATGTTGGGGAGTATTTGTCTAGTAACCTTTCTTCATTTTTTTTTATGGATTTAGTATTGTTCACCAGATCACGTATTTTGGGTAGAAAAATGGAGTAGTTGAACGTAAAAAAAAAACATCTTAAAATTATTCGTGTAATTATGTTCACCATGAATGCTCTTAAGACCTTCTGGTCAGTTGCCATTCAAACTGCTACTTATCTTATGAATAGAATGCCACACATGGTCTTTCCTACAAGTCACCTCTGAAAGTTCTTTCTCCTGAAACTCCCTTATTTTCTCTTCCTTAAAAAACATTTAGGTATATTTACTATATTCATGTACCTAAATTTGATAGCTCCAAGCTAGACTCAAAAGCATATAAATGTGTTTTCTTAGGCTATGGTGTAAATCAGAAAGGATGCAAATGTTTTTATCCTCTCACTTATCACAAATTTATTTCTAGAGATATGTCATTTTTTTTATTCCATTCCCTTCTTTTGTCCTGGTAATACATCTCTTCAAGGGGAGAAGTCAGGTGAAGGGTTATCATCCTCCATTCGACTCCCTGTTCCTGTTCCTTCACATCATTTTGACAGTGGTAGTGTTGGTGAAAAGGAGGAGACTGAACTTCAAGTGTGCACTCAAAGGAAAAATCAAAGTGATTAGAACCAGAATTTTCATGTTCAAATCCAGGTGTCTTCTTTGGATCCAAGTCTTAAAGCAGGTAACACTTCTTCCTCTCCTAAGTCTTTGGATGATTCTGATATGCCTGTTGCTCTTAAACAGGGTGTTAAATCATGTATTAGACATTCTATGTCTAATTTTGTATCTTATCATGCATTGCCACCCTTTTTTCGTAATTTCTTTATTTCCTTGTCTTCTATATTTGTTCCGTGTAGTGTATTTGAAGCCCTTTCACAATCTGGATGGGGTTCTACTATGGAGGAAGAGATGAGTGCATTGGAAAAGAACCATACATGGAAGTTAGTAGATCTCTCAAAGGGAAGATGACAATTGGATGTAAGTGGGTGTTTATAGTGAAGTACAAGTCAGATGGCTAAGTTGACAAGTTGATAGATACAAGGCCCGTTTAGTTGCCAAAGGGTACAAACAAACCTTTGACATTGACTATTAAGAGATATTTGTCCCAGTGTCAGAAATGAATTTTGTTAAGAGTATTGATATCACTAGTTGCAAATCAATGATGACTACCACTTCAGTTTGATGTCAAAAATGTTTTTTTACATGGAAATTTAGAAGTGTATATGGATACGCCACCAGGTTTTAAAATGCCAAGTGCTCCAGGGAAAGTATGTAAGTTGGAGAAAGCTTCATATGGGCTGAAATAGTCCCTAAGTGCTTGGTTTGAGAGGCTTAGAACAGCCATAGTAAAGACCGGTTATAAACAATGTCTGACAGATTATACACTTTTTGTGAAGAGGCAAGGCCAAAGGGTGACAACTGTATGTGGATGATATAGTTGTCATAGGGATGACGAAATGGAAATTGCAAGACTCAAGGGAAATTTGGCTAAAGAGTTTGAAATTAAAAATCTTAGCTTGCTAAAGTATTTCCTTGGGATCGAAGTTGCGAAGTCAAAATAGGGGATTTTTCTCTCAAAGGAAGTATGTATTTGACTTAATGAAGAACTTCGGAATATTAGAATGTAAGCCTTGTGCCACACCTTTTGAGTCAAATCATCGACTCAAAGAAGATGATAGTGAAAGATTGATAGATGCTGACAAATATTAGCGGCTTATGGGATGCCAATCTGTACATGCTCCTACTCAAAATCATATGGAAGCAGCATATAGAGTTTAAGGTACTTGAAGAGATTTACAAAGAAAGGTGTTCTCTATAAGAGACATGATCATCAAAGAGTGGAGGTGTACACTGATGGAGACTGGGCTCGTTCTTTGACAAATTGTAGATCTACTTTTGGCTATTGTTCCTTTGTTTGGGGTAATCTCGTTAAATAGTGTAGCAAGAAGCAATCAATGGTTGCAAGGTCGAGTGTAGAAGCTGAATTTAGATCCATGACATATGGAATATGTGAACTCCTATGGTTAAAAATGTTACTAGCTGAACTTGGATTTCCAATGAGAGCACCTATGAGCCCTTTTGTGACAACAGGGCTGCCATCAGCATTGCACATGATCCAGTGCAATATGATAGAACCAATCATGTGGAAATAAATCGGCATTTCATTAAGGATCACCTTAAGTTAGGCTGCATATGCATACCTTTCATCTAGATCATCAAGGTACAGATTTGTTTATCAATTGACTTAATGGTGCTTAGTTTTCATGTAATGCTGAATATCTCTTCACCAGCTTAAGGGGGTTTGTTGACTGTTGAGATACATTGTATTGAGGGTATAGTGTCATGTACATACTCTTTACTATATATAGTATAGACCCAATATTTTCATATATAAATAAAATCTAAAGTGTAGAATGATATTCTACACACGATTTCACTGCTCCATATGTTTTCTCTCTTTTCCACTTTCTTCTTCTTCTTCAAAACTCTAACTTGCAGGTTATTCAACTTGTTTTATACAAATCAACCCAACGACTACTATCATGATAACTTGCACTAAGAATTCAGGGACTGTTTTGCAAACATCAGCCCAATAAGCATTGTTGCTAATCACTTCACCACTCATCACTAAGCTTCATCCCACATGGTTTTCACAATCAATTAAACTGAAAAAAAAAAAGGGAGTGGCAACTATGGTGTAGAGATACTATCACCACACTCTCAATTTTCCACTGAACTTGGTGAAATCTGTTTTAGAAATTATAGATATTTGAAACAGATGAAAAAAAAAAACTGAGCAAAACAGCAACTGATTTGATTCATTTAAAAGAAAAACTGCTATGTTTCCCAGCCATCCGTTTGATAAAAAAATTGATTGTTTCTCTCAAAATTGATTGGATGGCTATAACCATTAAAAAAGGCCCATAAGGCACAACATTTCTCTAAAAATTCTATTCTTTTACTCTGTATGTTCCCTTGCACTTGGGTTTCTGGCTGTCCATATGGCTGTTGGCATCAGTCGTATGTTTGAGTGATGACAACAGTACTTAAGATCAGTAAAAAAAAAAAGAATTGAACCTTTGATGATTGCCTTCTTTGCAAGACCAGCTTTGATTCCAACCTTCAATTTATTGATTAGGGATTGAAGAGTGAGATAAGAAGAGAGAAAAGGGCTTTAAAAAAATATGAGTGGAATTGTGTGCAGGGTTCCATGATACCTTCTGTTTAATTAAGCTTTATTAGTAAAACTAAGTAAAAGGGTAGTATTTTCCTTGCAAGAAGAAATAAGTACCAGTAGCCCTGTAAATTTGGAAAATAACAAGTGTGTCGTTTTCAACACTGAGTTCTTGTTTACCGCTCCTGCATCGCAATTCCCATTTTCAACTAATGCATAAGCTTATGCTCCTGACATAGAACAAGTCTTGCAGCACGAGTTGTGCATATATGCTTCACACTTGAGCTGTGAGCCTCATTATCTTTGAGCCTCTAAGGCATCTTAAGGTGATCTCCTTGAGCCTTGCCTTGACGCTCACCTGGAGGCATAAGCCTCACAGACATTATAAAATACTTTATTCAATCCTTCTCATGCTCTATACTTGTGGTGCTTGAGTAACAATGTAATGTACTTTATAGATATTTATATCACTCAATCTTATTAATCTTAAATTTCACAACTTGTGCTATCAATGGATTTGAGTTGATTTATACATTTTTCCCTTTCCTACTGACTTTTTTAAGCTGTGAAGAACTATGTAATATTACTAGCTAAATGTATAAGTGGGAAATGATTTATACACTTTTTCCTTTCCTACTGATTTATACATAAAACATTTCCTACTTATACATTTGGCTAGTACACCAGTTTTATCATTAATAATATTACTTTTTCTCTACTACTTGTATATCCTTTCAACAATTTACTTCTTAAATTTAACTTGGTGTACTGTTACTACCCTCACATCCACTAGTAATCATCATTACCTTTTATCTACTCATGATCTGTGTTTCCTTCTGTTGTCCAACATTTTTCTTTTTCAATGTGGTAACCAGGATTGTTCGTTCCTACTTGCTACACTATGGGTATCAAGATACACTTAATTCATTTGACATGGCAAGTGAAAGTACACTTCCTCCAATTCCTATAGCTCAAGAAAATGGCTTTGATGAGCAAGGAGCCTTGTATGCACTAAGCCACAGAAAGATTCTTCGTCAGGTAAGAAGATGCAAATGTGATGAAGATACCTACTTGGGATTTAGTACTGAAAAGTTTTGTAAGAGATCCTGGTTGAGAATCGCATATTATAAGCACATTATTGTGGAAATGCTCTTTCTTATTCTTGGTTAATGAGCAGCAGTTCTATTTGTATGATCCGGAATTCTGAGTAAGTTTCTCATGTATCTCAAAGTATAGAAAATTCCCCAACTTAATTTATTAGGTTGTTTTCCTATTTTAAATAACTTATACATTCGATAGCATTGTTCTGAAGTGATTTCTTAGGAGATGCTCTATGTTCTTGTTTAATAACTTTTATTTGCAATTTATTACTTGAAATTGTTTTCTTAGACCACAATAAATGATGCTTGAAGCTTTATCCTTGGGTTCTTGAGTATCAAATGTGTTTTTCCTTGAACTATTGTGTGAGACTGTGCATTTGGTCAAGCAGGCCATCAAGTGAGGTTTGCAATGCTGTTCTTAGGCTCTTGATTAAGGCTGTCAATTGGGCCAGGCTGGCCCAAAGCCCAACATGTCTAGCCCAAAAAATAGTCTGAATGAGCCAACCTAATTTCAGGCTGGTCTGAGTTTGGGCCCAACTTTTAGGCCTTAATTTTTTACTCGGGCCAAGTTTAAGCAGACCAAAATTCAGCCTGAGGCTCGGCCCAAAATAGTTAACAAATAATAATTTTATTTTTATGTTGATATTAGGTTTAATGTTTAATGGTTTGAGTAGTTTATTAAGGTCGGCTCTCAACCTGACGCCACCCTCCTCCTTTATCCGGGCTTGGGACTGACAATGACTGAAGATACAAACATTGGCGGAGTTCTACCTCTGGACTGGATAAGACATTAAAAATAGTTGAGAATTGAGATAGTTATCTTTTCTAATTTGAAGATTAACCTATATCCTATTCTCCAACAGTGGCCATATGAAGCTGCAGCCATAGCCTTTGAAGCAATTCCGCGAACTCTGGCCCAGAATTGTGGAGTGAATGTGATCCGGACAATGACTGCCTTACAGGGCAAGGTAAACAAGCTGCAAATATTACTTATTTTGGTAAATTGAAATCTAAGGATATTATGAAATAAGCAAATTATGTTTCTGCTACAATGGTTTCTTTGTTGTAGCATGCAAATGGTGAAAACCCATGGATTGGTATTGATGGGAACACTGGTGCTATTGTGGACATGAAAGAGAAAAAGGTGTGTGTAGTTTTATTATGTTTTTATCCCTCGTTTTCTCCGATTTGAAGTGACTTTGATAACTAATTCTTCTGTCTTGTGGGGGGGGGGGTTAATATTCAGATTTGGGATGCATATAATGTGAAGGCACAAACATTTAAGACAGCCATTGAGGCTGCTTGTATGCTTCTGAGGATTGATGACATTGTGAGTGGAATAAAAAAGAAGCAAGCTCCTGGTGCTGGCCCAGCATCATCGAAGCCTAAAGTTGAGGAAGAGGGAGATGCAGACAACGAGCAGATGATTCCAGAATAAAGCCCCCACGAGTTATACCTACAGAACTAACTGCTTCTATTCATCCAATTGGGAGATATCAAGGCTTGGTCGCTGGTGAGTTTTGCACTAATTACGTCATCAGATCTTTCTTTTCTTATCTGCATGGCTTAATGAATTTTCTTTGTCGTTAAAAGTATGAGTTTTAGTTCCTCATAAATACACAAACAATGGGGGAAACTGAAGAGGATTTCATATACTGATGTTTGGGATTTTTAAACTCCATATTTCCATCTTTCTGTAAAATGTATTCTTGTATCATTTGTGTACTTGCTCCCTGTCAAAGCATTTCTTATATGGTGTTGATCACATAGTTCATGATGAACGTTGATGGTTTCATTGTTACAGACTATTGATTTCTACAAGCACGATATTAAGACAGCACACCAGTGCTGTGTTGGATGTAAACCACATGGGAGATATCATGAGATGATTGACCACCCAATCATTTTCTGCATGATTAGAGGAAATTTTCTTCAAAAAGGATCAATCCCATGAGGGATTAGGTTTGACTATGTTAACCCAATTTGATACGTGGATGTTGGGATTATATATAACATTTTGAGAATGCATTAAGCGAAGCATGTGTTGGATCTCGGCTGGGATTTGGTACGACAGCCTCTGTGCGACCTAGGTCAGTATGGCATCAGGGGCGGACACATCAGCACTTTTTACTTACACTTTTTGGGGGATGCTATTCACATTTTGGTGCTGATGTGTCAGCCTCTTATGCCATACTGACCTTGAATGACCTAAGATGTTCGTACCTAATCTTTTGGGGTTGGAAGGCAGGATTTGGGGTGACCCCTAAAGTAAGACTAAGGTAAGAATGACATTAAGGGCCGTGCTGAAAAAGTGATTTACACTTTTAGGAGATGCTTTTCACTTTTTGGTGCTGATGTATAAGCCCCTAACGTCAGTCTGACCTTAGGTGGTCTCACCAAATGCCTTGGGGGTCTTGGCGGGGCTGAACAGAGTCCAGCAGCCCGTAGGATTTGGTGTGCCCTCTTAACGAACGCGAAGAGGTTCGCTCGGGGGACACTTTTAGGTGAGGTAGAACAACATGCACACGGCAACACTATGAGCCACGTGAAGGGATGATATGCTTTAGTTCGGATTGTCTGTGGATTGGTCATATATAGTGTTTCCCTGGTGGCTCGGATTTTGTGCAAATGAATTTCATGAGAACTGTGCAAATGGCACTAGAGGGGCTGACGCATTCATACCAAAAAAGTGATTTACACTTCTTGGGGGGCACTTGTCACTTTTTGGTGCTGATGTGTCCACACCCTGGCTCTGTTTGCACACTTCTCACGAGACTTGTTTTCACCTAATTTTTCCTCTTCCCTGGACCCTGGTAGATGGCAAAGGGTGCCAAGTATCTAGGCGTCCAGCTTATATCGACCTCTGAAGATACTTGCATGGGAACACAACTGTATTAAATATGAAAAATACATAAATAGTTTAATTATATATTATGAACAGGAAAAATAAAAAATAGGAACAATAAGATATAATTCTTATCATAAAAAAGAAGCATGTAGAGAGATTTATGTTAATGAAATATTAGTACATAAATGTTTTTGATAAATAATCACTCTTTTTGGTATAAATAAAGGCCGTGTTTGAGAGCCACATGTAATGAAATCATTTCATTTCAAATTTCCAAGGTATTTGTAGTCACAAGGTGTTGGTTCAAAATGAACTATATTCAGATTTATACTTGATAACATCAATCATTTCATAAAATAAAAAACCTAAGATGACTTCATTTCTAATTTTAATTAACAAATCAGTATAAATCTGAATGAGTTCGTTTTGAACCATCACTTTATGGCTACAAATGCCATAGGAATTCAAAATGAAATGTTTATATTAAAGGTGGGTGCCAAACAGGCCCAAAATAAATATTTTTGCTTTTTGGTGTTTGATGCTTCTTTGCAAAGACGTAGCATATTGCTTGAACAAAAAAAAGTGGGTTTTTGTGGATTGTTTGTCTTTTGTATCTTCTTTGTTCAGACTGCTATTTTGCTTGAGCTGATCATTTACCTATATACATATAAATCATCTACTAATATACTTAATATTTTTGTGGTAAAAATATTTAATGATTAATTATATAATATAATAAGCCATGTCTTTAAGTATTATATGCATATATTAGACTAGACTCTTAACAAGCTACACTTAGTATGGTTCGACCCAGGATCACATAACCATACAAGCTCAGTTGAAGGCTTACTCAATTGATGCCTTGGATTTGGTGGGACCACTTAATGAACGACTAAGGTTCAAACTACATCAGGGGCGGACACATCAATTGTAAGATTAGGTTCAGATCATGAAAAACCAAGCTCCAAGCCAGCCCTATTCACCCTTGTAACTTTTTCTTAGCTCTTCGCGAACATGAATTTTCATCCATCGTTATTCAAAGAGGATTGTGTCCACTCCCCTTAACTAGTAACAAGAAGGGAGGATTGTGTAAATCACTTTTAGGCATTGAAGTATTCGTTCCCTGACAGGTAGCGGAGATTAGCGATTTTTAGGGTAGTGGACACAATGCTCCCTCCTTGTTACTTAACCTTTTTCTACAAAAAATAATAATAATAATAAAATCAGCTTCCTATTAGATACCTATCAATGTTAAGGGAGTCACATCTGGTATTAAGTTTTAATAATAACATGTTCCTCATTTCCCCTTTCTCACTAGCTTAACAACGACCTACCAAGGTAGTCTCCTTTGCACGTATTAATGGTCCCCGTCCACACTCTCTTTCTCAGTAGAAGAGGGCATGCAAACTGACCCACTCGCGTCCCCATCTGATAGCGGTCCTCAATCTACTAACTTGACCCAATCTAAAATCGGATTAAATTATACTAATCCTCCCCTAAGAAAGCTGCAGCTGGTCAAGTTAACCCTTAAACCCGGTCCATTGTCATCCTGAGCTAAAATATCGGTAAAGTATCCTCTGCAATTAAATAACTTGGCGTCAAGTGGCGGTCCCAAAATTTAAAACTCTAATTGATGGCATGCACTGGACACCACTGCCAATTGCTGCCAGAATTTTTTTAAACTCAAAGGAGGATCCTTTGCCTCTGCAAAAGAATCCTTAGAGGAAAAGGGTCTCCTAATAATTTTGGTATATTTACTTGAATAAAATTTAAAGAATATAAAAGTAAATTTATATATATAAAAGAGACCATGACATAATAATTCCATTGGAAAAAGAAATAGAATTTGAAAGAGGTTATTTGGAAACCTTCTAAAAATGCATTTTCCTTTTGAAAGAAAGAGCAAGAAGAGAATACATTCTTTGAAAGGTTACCAAACGCATACTAACTTAGGTGACATTAATGTTTTTGCCCAGGATTTGGTGTCTAGGACACCAGGGGGTGTCATATGGAAAACATGGGTGAGAGTTAGATGAAATTACAAATTCTCGCCCATTTTATCTACTGGTGTAGGACATTTGCTCCTCAAAACACTGAGATCTTCTATAGTGGATGCTGTAGGATATTCATCTGACTTTTACGTCAGAACAAGAAGCATTTAATATTAGGGATGTGAGTTTATGTTATCTCTGATTTCG
>JAOXJP010000003.1:4669918-4681457 GCA_025762735.1 Platanus orientalis
ACACGTGTGTTGAAATGGGTGTAGTATCCCATGTTTTCTCTCAACCCCTCACATGAGGTGAGTTTTCTACCCTCTTTCTCTCTCTTATCTTCTCTCTTCTTCCCTCTTCTTTATCCTTTTTTATGCTTAATTTCTCTTCTCAAGACACATCCTACATCACCATGGTAGTTTAGATTCTTTTCTTTTATGTTTTTAGGTGTTTTGTTAGGAAATTAGAGTCATACGGGTTATCTGGTAATAAGGCTATGATGACAAGGATTTTTTTTTTGTAATTAAAAAATTGTTTTGGGTTTAGTTTAAAGTTATTAAAAGTGATTTAGAAGGGCTGGTTGTACAGCCGGATTTAGAGTAGGATTTTCAGATCATAGTAGGACTTGGATTTGAGGTCTATTTAAGTCTTAAACATATAGGGCTGTATTGAGTTGAATATGTTTAATAAAGCATGTGAACTTTGGAGTCCATGACTTAGTGGTGTTTTCACTATATCATCCCTCTCACTCACGGCTAGGTAAGCCCTTCCCTTCCTCTTCTCTTCTATTTGATCAGCTCTCTTGCTTCTCTTCTTCTCCTCTTCTTTATTCTTGGTTTTTCTTCAAGATTCTTGCTGAGTTTAATAAATCTCTTCACTTGCTGTAATCTTGATCCAAGATTCAATAAAGAACCTGTCTTTATTATTTTCTTTCTTGAATCTGAAACTTCGCAGACAGACTTATCCTACTTTCTTCCCCAATTTTCCCTTCAAAAAACCCGTAAGAGCGCCCATCTCTAACCTCTAAACCCTTTCCCCGTCTTCTTTAAACTATAACCTGTCCAAGAAACCTAAATCGCCACTGTCTTTACCCAAGACTTCAAGAAAACCTAATCCCAAGAACCAAAACCTGAAGCCATACAAAAAATCCACCCCCTTTATTGTTAATTTCAAGAAAATACTAAAGACCATAAACTATACCCTGCAGCAGCCTTTCCATCAGTCCCCATTCCATCTTTCCCATCAAGACCCCAAAACCCAATCAAACCCTTTCTTGCAGCAGCCTTAGTCCTACCTATTCCCTGTTTTAACAGATCAAAACCCCTTCGGCAGCCCTTATTCTAGCCTATAAACCAGTTCTGTATAACTATATTCTATCCCAGATTTTCAGGTCTTAAACAGTCCCACGTGAGTCCCCTTTGAGGCCTAAATTCTGCTCAGATTTTGGACCTCCATGAGTCCCTAGCTTTAATCCATAATCTGATCCTAACGGTCCTCTGTTTACCACCCAAAACAAAAACCTGTTTTCTCCTAATATAACCTACCCAAAAGCCAATTACTCCTCTTCAAAATTACTAATTTCAGCCTAATTGAGTGGTTTTAAATATTTCTTGCATCTTTAACAATTTTGGTAGCTGTAAGGCCAATTCCAATTGGTATCCTATACCAAAACAAAAATCAGAATGTAGCATGTACATTCATATGGGTTCTCGGGCTACAACTAGATAGGACTTACCAGGCTCTAATACCAAATTTGATGCAGGAAGCAAGTACATTCAAATGCAATAAGAAATCTGAGGAGTTTACGCAAAGCAATGGGAATAAATGATTCCTATTCTCAAGTCGAGCACACTTTGAAATCAATTAATAAAGTAAGTAATAAAACCATCCAAAACCCAAAGATGTGAACCCAAATAAAGAATGAAACTAAATCAGATTAAATGTAAAATAAGATTAACAACACTACTTGCAAACTTAAGAAAACAGCAACTATTCAATGAAATAAAGACCAAACAATTAAGGAATTAAAACAAGGTATAAAGGTCCACAAGGCTCTTGGAAATAGCTACACTGGTCCAGAAAGTGATCTAACCTGAGGTCTATATGGGTCCTATTAGACGGGAAACATCAAGGGTTCAGCAAAGGACTTGTAGGGTTTTAGGTAGACTCAAAGGGAACTGGTATTGGGTCAAATCAAGGTCAGACTAGGAGTCCAAACAGGTTCTGTTTAGGGGTAGCACAGCGGGGGTCAATAAGGATTTATATAGCTTAGATTAGGAAAGGCTAAGGAAGTTTGCGTATGTGTATAGGATTGAAACAGCAGGCTATTTGACGGATTTAGGCTCAAGTTACGGGACTAAATAACAGGCTGGTTAGGACTGGAAGTGAGCTGATTAGGTTGCAGGTTACAGGGTCAAATACAGCAAGTTTATGTGGGATTCAAGTGGGTTAACTGGGGCCAGGTCATAGGGACTAACAGGTTACTCAGGGATTGATCGCAGAGACTGAGAATAGAAGGCTTGAAACAGATAAATACAAGGGCTGTACACTCTAATTCTGGGCTAGAAGTCAGTGGATAATTCTCTGCTGTTTGGGGCTGAAATCAGTGTTACTCTGATCAGATTTTAGACTGACAACAGAGAAGCAATGGTAGCAAGATCATTGATTGGTTGAGTTCACTCAGAAAACTGATTTATGGTGAAGCATTTAAAGAACTCAGCAATACCTCAGCCACAAGTGTCTATCTTAAGCCAGCTCGGACATCTTCAAGAGAGATCAATAAACCATGAATGAAATACCAGAAGTCCCACTCAGAACACACCAGCAAGGCTGCCGCAAGCTTCACTCAATGATCCTCTTCAATTTTGATTAATCAATTAGCAACAGAAAATCAATTAGCAACTGAAAAGATCACAGTTTCAGGTCTAAGATTCCAAATATAAAAAATCCCTAGGGTGTCGCAGGGTGTAAAGATCAATAGGGGAGGGGTTTCCAAAGGTGCCACAGGTCTGTAGTTGACAGAAGGGGGTGATTCTTGATGGAAAAATTCAATGGAAGGGTGGTTAAGTCTGGCCGGTGGATTTGGTGAAGGGACAAATAGGGTTTGGTGGTGGAAAAAAAATGAGGATTAAGGGTTTAGGGTATCAAGAAGCAATCAAGAGTGGTATTTTGATGAATCATGAAGAACTTAGATGGGTACTTTAATGGCTGACTGCTGAGAACAGCAAGTAAAACAAAAAGAGAAGGAGAAGAATAGAGGAAGAAAGAAGAAACAAAAGAGGTGTACCTGTGCAAAGAAAACCCTAGTCCACAATACCCAGGAAGACCTTACCTAGGGTTCAAGTTTGGCACAAAAACTTGAAAGAAAAGAACCCAAATCATGGAAGCCAATAACTAGAAATTTTATGAATCATAACATATTTTAAACAATGGAGTAGGCCTTCTTTTATAACCCACAATCAGCCTTGGTTCCCCTTACAAAAAACAATATAATTTTGGAAGCATTAAACTTCTAATAAGAAACTTCTTTTTTATTGTTTTGGTGTGTGTGTGTGTGTGAGAAGCCAGCTGGCAACAGCCTTGCTCTTCCTATTCTTCTTCCCTCCATTTAATTTATACAACAAAATGTAAGATCCCTCCCATTGTAACCCTCAAATTACATCTTCCTCCCCATATGTGTACATCAGGTTCTGCTAATAATCTTTTTCTTGTTCTTCAGAATCACATCCCACAAGAGAAAAACTGCAGCGGGAAGCCTCCTTCTTTTGTTTCTTTTGTCCAGTCTGTCCCAGCTCTGCTATTCTGATAAAAAAAACCCTTCAAAATTTGCCAGTACAACACATTATAGTCTAGAAACTATATGCATAGACAGCATTGTTAGTATTCTAATATGTGTAGCAAAAGTGACAAATGTGGTAGTTGAAAACAGTTTTGGGTTCAAATTACTTAACCAGAAGACACCTAGTAGGCCACTTAGCACAAAAGTAGCATCGAATTAAAGAGTTGTCAGCATACATAAATGAATATATATTTCAAACTTCAAGCAAAGTGAAAAGTGAAACACACTAAAACATTCAAAAAAAGTGAAAGCAGATAAAAAGCCAAAGCTTAAGAAAGCACCTTCTGAATCACCCTGCAACCATACATCTGAAGACTGAGAGGTAAAACATGACCTGTAAGCTGGCTGGCTAATTCCTTTCTTTGACTTTCTGTACCAAGCTCAAAAAACTGCCAGTTCAAGTAAAACTATGTAAGTGATAAGTTCAGAATGTTTGGGCACATTTACCAATTTCCATGGATGGGGAAGAATATACTTTTTGTACAACGTAATTTCCAAAGACATCCGTCATCAAGGTATGAGCATGTGTAATGATCTCTGGAAATATCTTTTTTTTTTCTTCCACTGTGGCAGTTTCTAGTTTCTGCTGAATAAAACGGCTCCCAAACTGATCCACACTATATGTTAATAGAAAGATGAAAAACTCAGTCCTCTTGCCTGTAACTGTACGAGTAAAATGAAACATCAAAGAAGATGGTGGCTAAATACCTAAATTCGACTATATGATCAACAATGTCTGAGAGTTCAAAACACCTAGTCTTGTTTCTCTTAAACTCTTCCAACAATGATGAAGCTAAACTTTCTTCCATATTTCCGCCATTATCTGAGTGCCAAGATCCCATAGATCCTCCCATTGAACTTTTTATCATAGAGGAAAATTGTGAGATTTGCTCATTATGCCTGACAGGACTTCTAGCTCCTACAGAAGGAAGTACAGGACTCCCCACTGGGTTACCGGAATATGGCATACCAATACCAAATGCAGGACTCCCATAGTACCCATGATTTAAACCACCAGATTTACCTAGAAACAGCATGCCATATTGTTGTTTCTGTTGTGCAAGCAATGCCTCAAAATATGCTTTCTGAAGCCCAAGAAAGTCTGCATGTGAATTGCCTATGTAACTCCTTCCCATAGAAGGATCACTAAGGCTAGTTGCAGCCTGTGCTGCATAATCAGAAGTTCTTTGCAAGTACTGTACATAGAGTGGGTCCATAACTGGGACTTGAGGGCCAGATCCAACTTGATTTCTGCTTTGACTCAGACTTTGTCCTTCTATGCTACCAGTTAGGTGTTCACCTGAAATCAAAACACGTCAACGACAAGGAGTCCAAAGGTTCTGTGATGGTAGAAAGCTGCAGAAAAGTTATCAAGAATAAACAAAAGACCTGCATCAAAGTGATCATTAATTGCTAAATTCAGTCTCTGATTGATGGAATGTCCACGAGGGATATAGCCAGCAAAGTCAGTAATTGGCGAATCTCCATTCCGATAATGAACACTAGATCCTTCTAAACCTGAGGAACCTACATAAGGTACATTTGCACACAGACTGGCTGAGGATGTTCTATTTGGAAAGGTCAATTGCCCATCTGAGTCTGTTACAGTTACATTTTTCTTTGCCAAATCTTTGTAGATTGTAGGTATGGCTAGTGTTTCAGCTTCAGGGTTGTCAATCAGTTGCTGTTGCAGACTCTGGTTATGGCCATTAGGCATATCAAAAGTAAAATTAATCCGGTTATCAAATTTTTGTTTAAGCTGAGACTCTACATGACTATCTTCATCTACTGGTCTATTTTTTGAGAGGCTTAAGCCAGATAAAGTAGCAGCACAGTCACTCATGCCTGAAGAAATTCCATTAAAGGCATTTGAACCAATAATTTTCTTATCAGTAGGACAAACTCTACCCCCACAGGAGGGAGACTAGGGCCTGGAGACCTCGTAACTAGCTGAGGTTCAGGAGTTATATTTCTTGACAGAGATGAACCAACAACAGCAGATGCAAATGATTGAGAAACAGATGAACCAAAGCTCTGAACTCTGACCAAGTCAGGGGCCATTGCTCCAGAATGCAAGCCATCCACAGATTTCAACCCATTATGTAACTACGTCAGTTGGGGATTGGAGATGCTCATCGGTTCCACAACATCATCCAAAGCACCATGACTCACTGGGCGTGAAAGATTACCAGATACAGAATTAGATCGAACAAGTCCTTCCTGTGAAGGAAAAAAAAAGGTCAACACAACAGACAAATATATAGGAGAGGTAGAATATCAAATAACTCTCAAGCAACGTTCTTAATTGATGACATAAGCAACACAAGATGTGCATTGCATGTATCACTACATTCAAACAATCTGAACTATAAGATCCATGGTGTTGGAACCTGGAAAGACAACTCAATAGATTGGTTTGTGCTACCGTATTGGGCCTCTAGAACAGATGAGCCACGCATTTCCAGTGACAGAATAAATGAACCAAACACTATCGGCTGGGATTTGGTGCGCCCCCCTAACATGCCCCTGCATGCAGTGGGGGACACATCAGGTTGAAAAGTGATTTACACTTTTTCTTTTTTCTTTTTTTTTGGGGGGGAGGGGGTGTTATTCACTTCTTGACATGATGTGTGCCCCCTGCATGTAGGGGGCACGTTTGGAGCACTTTAGAGGGGCACACCAAATCCTGAGGGAAACACCAGATAACATATCTCCAAAGCTAATTATTAATATTGTGTAATCATTCCAACAAAAAGATAAGAAAATGTAAAATAATACATGATCCAGGCAAGAAAACATGGAACAAAGAATGGATTCAATGGCCTAATGGGAAACATAGATTGGAAAGTAGCAGTTTAATGATTTCACGCACAATGTGCACGATCAAATGACCGGAATTTCACAGATGGTGATAAAACAAAACAAGCAAACTAATGTATAGTACTGCCCACCCAAGCTAAGGAAACCAGAGGTGGAAAGAATGTGAAACCAGTACCCAGACTAATCCCAATAATTCAAAACCCAAAAAACCAAGAACATAGAATATTACATATAAAGGTGAATAACCCCAAAGGATTTGGATGACCCCCTTAGGTCAGCCCGATATCAAGGGCCAACACATCAACACCGAAAAGTGAAAAGCATCCCCCAAAAAGTATAAATCAATTTTTCAGTGCTGATGTGTTGGCCCCTGATGTCAGGCTGACCTTAGGGGCCACACCAAATCAGAGGCAGTGAATAACAATGTGCACCTGGGGCCAAGGAATCTGATGCGGACATCATTAAGAGACTTATGTACGTGCCTCCCCACAAAAGGGCTAGATTCAAGAAACAGAACGATGTCATGGAAATCTCAGCTCGAATTGCTTAGGGTTGTTTCCAAAAGATTTCAATTATCTTAGGTTATTTTATTTGGGTCTTATTTTATTTTAGGGCTAATTCTGTGTTTATTTTTTTTTAAATTTATCGGATCACCCTAAAGGCCTAGGAAAGGGTAATTAGGAGTTATTAATAAGAGTATTTGTAATAAGTTTAAGTTTAGGGTCTTAAGTGCAAATTTAAAAGTAGGAGTCTTAGTTGGTTTAGAAGTCTAGTGGTCCAAGTCTATATAAAGAATGGTTATTAAGTTGTAATCAATTTTTGAGATTGAAATAAAGAAGTGTGTTTTGAGTCCCACAAGTGGGCAGGTGTATCTTTCTTGGGTTGTAGCCGTGGGCTCCCCAAATAATTCTCATCTTTTCTTTTCTCCATTCCCACGAGTAAGTGGTTTCTTCTTTCTCCCCTCTTCCCCTCCACAATCTCTACTTCTTCTCCCCCCTTCTCTTTCTTTCTTTTCTTCCTTTCTTTCTTCTTATTTATCATTCTTTCTTGCTATTATACATCCAACCATTAAAAAACCTTCCAGACCTTATCAAGAACCAATCTTTATTAGATTCTTGAAATTAAAACTTGTAAATAGACCTACCCATCATTTTTTCCATAGATTCCCTTCAAGACCCACCAAGAATCCATCAAGAACCATTCAAGATTCAATTCGTGCGGGTTTTCTTGAACCCACGATCTTAATCCATCTTCCCCACTTCCTTACCCCTTCTTCCTTTAAGATTTTCTGCTGCCTTTGTTGAACCTCTATTAACAAACTTATACAATTCTGAGTTTTGATGGTTTTATGTACCTAGAGACCTCAAAATTGAATGAAATTTTGTACGGGAATCCCTCTAAAGGTCATTTAACTCCCTGTAAAATTTCATAAAATTCTGATGTGTCAGTAGAGATATTTTAGTTATTTTGTGGGTTTGCCTAGAAATTCCATAATTGCCCTTCTGGCTATTTTCTCTCATTTCTTTCATTCTCTTCTTCTCTAATTCTCTTCTAAGCATCCTAAACATCTGCCCTTTCTAATTCCCATTTATCCCTCAAGGTTTGATTGTTTTGGGTCACTTTTTCCAAAGCCTAGTTACATAAACCAGTCCTAAAGCTTCTGCAATTTTGTGCTGCATCAGAACCTGTGTGCCACACATCTCGGCAGCATGTGGAATCTGAAGTGTTTGTGCCTCCATAGCATCATACATTGCACAGTTTGGCAGACATTCCCTTGGCTGGTAACGGGCCATACAATGAATGGATTAATGTATCGGATAACAAAGAAGTTTTTCCATATAGGTTCTAGACCAAAAGGTGAAAAACTTTCACCCACAAGATGAATGGCATAGCAGGAAAGAGTACCCAAAAACCATAGAAGCAACTGCAATCCAAAATTAACTCCCACAGAACCAGAAAATACATAAAATAAAGAAATGTCAAATTGTTCATGAAAAATGAGACAAAGGAAATTCAAAATATCTTAAGACCTGGTCAGTAGGAAGCACAAGCATTCAACGTCCAAAATGCAAGGCAATAAGAATCCTAGAAGCACATAAATGGGTTTCAGAATACTTCAAGCACCTGAAGTATGTCAGCCAAGCTCTTCCTCCTTGCCCCCAACCCCACACCTGGCAATCCAATCAGACCGTCAGACCCTTTTTCGAGCCATTCTGCAGAGCATTGCCTAGTAAGGTTCCTTGGAGTGACCATCGTCGGTTCCACGAAATCCTCTTCACCCCTTTGAGCCGGAACACAGGGCTGCAATGAGAACAACGACTTACTCTCACCTTCATCACCCAAATCCTTCTTCCACCGATCCCCAATTCCCCCAAACAACGACGTTCCAGCCTGAAACCTCTGTGCAACACGCCAATCCTCCTTCGACAGCAAAGGAGGAGGAAGTCTAGGATTGATATTGTCATGGGAATAGTAATACGAAAGATAAGCAGGATGTGAGCGAATTTCTTCTTCCGATAAAGTTCCGCTGGTATAACTCTTCTGATTGATCCCTGAAAGCTCAGCATCCTTGTTCCTAAACAGACTGCCAACAGCAGTCAAGGATCCCTCAACTGTCGGAGGAGCGCTTCCGCTCCTGTAAATACTTAGATCCCTTTTCCGATCAATTGTCTCTTTACTACGCTGCTCTCGCAGCAAGAAGTCCACCTCCTTCCCTAAATCATCTTCTGAATTCCCGTTCGATTCTCTAATGGCGTCTATTGGAGTCGGCTGCACGCCAAGATCCGAAGGCATCTTCGAAGAACTCTCTGATACCATCTCCAAAATCCTAAACTATCAAAACCAAATCAATATCCACAGAACACATATTTACAAATCCAAAAAAAAAAAAAAAAAAAATCAGAAACAGAAACCGAATTTAACGAACCAAATTCCACGACTTTACAACATTTCCGCATCAGTTCGATCGATAACGACGATATAATCCGAAAAATTCCTCCAAAATGAATCTAAATCACGGACATGTAATTCAGAGAAACCGAAGATGAAACTCAATCAAAATCCTTTAAAATCTTCGATTTGAGATCAAAAAATTTGAATAAAGTGCATGTAAATACTGGAACTAGAGAACGATAGAACACTTGTCCAACCATTCCGAGTTAGGGTAACGATTCGAGCGCCAGAGATCTTCAAATTCGGAGCTCTGTGAACGTAAGATTTTGGGGACGGTGGCATTAGAGAGAATTAACTACCGCGACGTGTCAAGAATAAGAACGATGAGAGGAGTTCTAAGACGTTGGATCTTATGTGGGCGGTTATAGATATATAATGGCGTTATGTGCATGGCAGTACGGCGAGAGATTCTAGTACGTTAATACTTTTCTATTTTCCCCCCGTTAGAGGAAGAAAATGTTGTGTGATGAAAAAAGTGTCTGTAGTGTGTATGCTGAATGATAAGCTGACATGTGTTGTGTTTGGGGGGTTAAAAAGTCCAAAAAGGTCAATCATTCTCCCCCGTTTGGGGACGGGTCACGGGTGTGGTCAGTGTGGTGTGTTTAGAGCCTGTATGAAAAAGTAGGTGTTAAAAGCAGAGACACCAAATTCAAAACCCCATTTGTAAATCAATGACACGACTACAGAGGTCTGTGTCAGCACAACAACCATTCTTCAATTGTTAGACCATGTTATATGAATATAATTTAATTGTTGATTTTCTTACCAAATAAAAAATATATTGTTTAATCTAAAACAGAGACTCTGTAGGTCAATTCAAGTCCGAGATACCTAGACAATTGTGCTTGGTCTTGCAAATTTGGGCTTTTTTGAGCCTCTGACGTCCAGGCTCCTTCTCCCAGCGTTCTTTGATACCACTGGTTATCTTGTTACACATCACAATAGTTTATTCTTCCAACCTCTATTTTAATTTGTTCTAATAATTCAGGTCTCTAAACTATTAAATTTTCACTATGTTATGTTTGGATTCGTGAATTAGAGAGTGAATATGGCATTGGGGACAAAATACTGAAAGTAGGCTTTTCTACCGTTTGGATACATAAGAGGACTGGCGGAAATGGACTGTCAACTCTATTCTAGGGTGTGTTTGGATTTGGGGAAATGAAATAGTGAAAATGTCATTGGGGTTCTCAAATTCAAATCCATTTCTTTTGTTTGGAGTTGATTTTAAATTATGAAAATGGATTTTGGTCAAATCCCCAAGGAATTAGAATGTTGAATTGAAGCCTCTAATCAATGGAATTGAAATAACAGCCCATAGCCTATTATTTCCAATTGCTTGTTACAAAATGACATGTGACCAAAATACCCTCATTGATGTTTCAAGCCTTCAAATGACTAAAATGCTCTCCTTTTCAAGTAGTTGTGAGGAGTTTTTTTAACACACAAAGTACCCAAATTATCTTTTGTTATTTTATCAATTAACCAAAATACCTCTGATTATAAAATCTAACTCATGTAAGCTGTGATTTAGGTATATTCAAATGACCAAAACACCCTCCTCCATTAAGCAATTGTGAAGAGTTTTTTTTTCACACAAAATACCCTTTTTTATTAATTGACAAAAATGTCCCTTAGTGGAAAATCTAGCTCATGTTAGCTATCTAGCTATTCAAATGACTAGAATGTTTTCGTCCCTCAAGCAATTGTGAGGAGTTTTTTTAGTACACCAAATGCCTAAAATGACCTCTATTATTTTATTAATTGATCAAAATACACCTAAGTAATAAAAATCCAGCTCATATTAGCTTATTGAAATAGCTACAAACTTCATAAATAAATATAACTAATTCCTTTCCTTGAGTGATCTGCATAGTAGGAAACTACATTAAAATGCCGACAATAGTGGACTTAATATCTTCACATTGATTTTTGAAGAATTAAAGGCCATATAGAAGCCTAGGCATGGTGGATGTAAAGCTTCAATGCCTAACTCATAGGATTTGGGAGTTCTTGGTGTTGAGCCATAGAATCTCAATAACACCCACTAGGCAAAGAGCATACAAAATGAGATTGATTGAGATTTTTTAGTATTTGTGAATCCAAATAATGGAACTGATATTTTTGGATTCCAATTCCGTCAATATATATGTGTGTGTGTATGTGTGTGTGTGTGTGTG
>JAOXJP010000003.1:4687789-4708696 GCA_025762735.1 Platanus orientalis
ATTGAAACTTGAAAATTAGCAAAGCTTTAGCACCAAAAAAAAAAAGAAGAAAAAATCACTATTCTCTGAAGTACTAGATATAACTCCCACTTTTGACCTAATCGATAAAACCTCTTGGATTCCAATTTGACTGATATTTATGTTTATGTATGATGAATAAGTCAATTTTATGTGATAAAAAATAGATCCTGTGTTTGGACTGCAGGATCAATCAAGATATGTTTCTTTACAATGCTATTCTCTCTAGCAAAATATATCTTTACATATATATATATCATTTGGACTGTATTTTTGGAAGAAAACAAGATGAGTATTTATACATGAGTTTAAGATGTGGGCAACAAGTATTAGCATATCATTGCCAGACTTCTTGAAGAGTTGATGGGCGGTCAAAGGATCCAACCCCTTAGTCTTACTGGTCACTAATCCGTTGGCATATTTTGCTACCTTGCTCGTAATTATGAGAAAGGGATATAGGTGTGGAACGATGTGATATAGGGAAAAGAGCAACTACCCCCGAATATTTCACAAAATGCAAGTAACTGAAAAACAAATGAGAAATGCCACAATAAGATGGTTGGTAATACAAAGGGGAGTGGGAAAGGAACGCTAGAGAAGTGCCTTGGAATGCTAATAACATTGAGGAACATGTTTCCCAAGCATTTATCATTCATTTCAAGGCTCTTCTTCTTCTGTGTGTTTTTTCCCAAAATTTTTTATCAGAATTTGCTTGGTGTTCCCTATTAGTGCTACCCATTTTATGACAAATACTAGTTCCATTACCCAAATTATGTTTCCTAAGATCATTCCACTAGAATTTGAGTTCCCATTATCTCTAACTGTAGCCTGAACCAGCTTGATGTGACAACACAGCTACCAAATACGGAATAATTCCTCCTCGTTAATGGGAAGTTTGAATTGGATAAAATGGAATATTTCTCATGGAATTAATTTAAGTAATTAGACACCAACAAACCACTGCTATGGTGATCTAATAGAAGGCTATGAAAAATATAATATTAGATGGTATGTAGCTATGCATAAGCACATGGTACAGCATGTTTTGATAAGATGTTAATGCCTAAGCACTGTTAACATTATTTTCCTCCAAAAAGTGGACTTTCTATATTTTTTGTTCTTCGTTTTAGTCTCACAAAACTCTCATGGATCTCTTAGAAAGTAAAGCAAGCTTCATCTTTACTGCTTGGATCGTCCTTCCATTCATTCGCCAAATGACACATCGATCGTTTGTCTCTAACCTCCCACATGACATGGCTTGAGATTCTTCATCAGTCTGTTGACTCACAAATAAAACATTTTGTTACAACCATAGTCATCAGGTTCATGAAAATAACAGAAAAACATGCTCATCTAGTCATGACTTTTGTGCAAAATTAGTAGCCATGGTTAGAAATATTGGAGCAACAATGCTACATCTTCCCCTAGCTTGACTATGTTTAGAGCCAAGCACAACTGAATGTCCTTAATCCAGTGTAAGATCTTTAGATCCGTGGGCTCTTACAATGCTTTATATATCCAAAAAATGCATATCATAACTAAGCTCTAAGTGATTATTTGGACCACCTTTTTTTATTATTATTTGAATTACTTTGTTCTTTTCATTTGCTGAGTCAAACCCATGGCTTTTGTTGTTTTGCGCTTTCTCATGGTTACATGTGGGAGATACTTTCATAATTAGTCTTGAGTATGGCATGAGCTTAATATAAATGAAAAGTGGATTTGAGTAAAAACAACAGTGACTATACCAGGTCATTTTACAATTGTTGTGAATATTTAAATGAATGGAAAATAGCTAGCTAGCCAGTCATCACAGACGTACGTGACATTGCGGATTAATGATTGATATACTATAATTTCATTGTTAACATTGCATGGCCCATTTTAAGTTGTTTTGAGAAAGCAGCTAACAATTTTTTTTTTCATGAGAGATTCAAGGTTAAATGCAATATGAATAGCTTAAAATAATATGACATGCTATCAGTTAACAAAATTTGTTGTAATTGTCAATAAAAACTTCCAATCCCCTTCATATCTTAAAACCAAATGGTCCGTAAATGCCTGAGAAGAAAAATCAATATATTGTTTATGTAGTTTATCTTTTAGACCTTTTAAATAAGGTTCTATTACTAACATATTCTTTTATTGTGGATAGTACAGTTGGATTCAAAGACCTAGCTACATGCTTTATGTCGGTAGGAAAGAATTTTTTTTGGGTTAATCAAGTATCTATGTGCTAAGGACAACTATAACTTTCACTTCACCAACAATCATATGTGAAACTAACAAGTTGGTTAGAGATGACAAGTTAAGAAATTTAGTCCTCAAGAGTCAATGATAAATGCAGTGTGAGCAACCAAACCTAAATTGATACACAGCAGTAAAACCTAAACCCAAACTAATTATTTGATCCAAATTAATAGTGATTACTGTGAGATACTAGAAGATAACTCCAATAGGGTATACCATTGGCCATCAGAAATATGGGCATATAAACTCAATGAATAGATCATTTTGTGGAAGTAAAATTATTCCATTTATTTTTCTCTGAATCATTATAATCAATCATAAGATAAAAGAGGGTGATATAATCTGAAAAGTTGAATTATATTTAGGTAGGTGATGCCCATTGACTAACCAATTTCTCCAATTTCACAATAAAACACAAAATTACTTAAGCAAGACATCAATAGTTCCAAAAATACACAGTTTTCTATAAGCTTGAAATGGTTGAATTGTCACAAGGGATGCGAATGAGGACATATCATCCCATTCTAATATCTCATATGCCATCATATTTCGAAGTCATCCTTATAAGATATCCCCGAAATAACCCTAGAAACAATAAACAACAATGCAACTACAGCCTGAAATTTGAGGATATTTTGGATATTCTCTGCTGGTATTATTGAAGAGGAGAAAAATACTTGAACTATGTGTGTGTGTGTGTGTGTGTGTGTGTGTTTGAGAGAGAGAAAGAGAGAGTACTTTTTCAAAGAACCAGTTTGCAAGATTTCTTTCAGGGTTGGTCCACCTACATGAGTGATGTACTGATGGGTGATACGTGACAAAGCAACCCAACCATGGCAGTGACAATGTGACATGTTCTCACCATGATTTTCTGTTCAAGTTTCCAGGGCATTCCAAGTTTCAAAACTCAATTCCTCACAGACAAAACACTTGGAAAAATGCCCATAAAAACAACCTAGCATATTTTTAAGATCTTCTTAAAAAGACACAAAAACCTAAAACTTCTGCTGGGTTTACATCAAGAAAAAACAACAACAAAAACAAATACACACACACTACCATACAAGTGCATAACCAAGACAACATTGAAAAAACCTAAAAGAACATAGAAAATCATATTCCTCACCTTTCTTCCCATTTTGGGCTTTGATTTTCATCTCCAATCTTAGACAATTACCACGTCAATCTTCATCATCCCAAGCTTCAACAATCACTAGATCTTCAACAATCACTAAATCAGTATCCTTAATAGCTTCTTTTCTTCTCTGCACATAAACATCAAAAACCCACAAAATTTAAGTCGAGAAAACAATCAGATAGAGACCCACAAAGAATCCAACATTAGCTTAAACATCCACCAAAAAGAAGGAAAAAAGAAAGAGTTGCAGAGATAAGAATGTTCACCTTTGTTCGAATTCAAAGTAATTCAACAAGGTCTTGTATAGTCGCTTATTGCCGATGCAGCATCATCAAGATTCTCACCTCAAAACTCGGACAGAAATTACATCACCACCGTGCATTGCATGTGAATCTTGATGATGCTACAGCCGCAAACAACGACTGTCAATCAATCCATGCACAATAGAAGGATTGGACTTTAAAAAAAAAAGTTAAAAAACAGAGAGCAAAACATGAGATTGTGCCGACGTGGCGTGTTACTAATGGGTAAAACGTCAAATGATGAAGTGAGGATCCTGAAAAAAAATCCAGAGTTCAAAATACTCTCCTTCCCCCCAAGGAAATAAAAACAAAACTCACTTGCTTTCTTCTAATTGTCCTCTCAAAGAATGAGAAAACCACAAAGAACTAATAACCCACTATATATTTTCGTATAAATCACTGATTCTGATTTGTGGGTCAGACTTCTCCGATCAGATTCCGGCCAAAAACCACCCTAAAATGAAAACCCATTTGTTGTATCACATACCCATATCAGATTCCGGCGATTCACCTTCTTTCTGATGCGTATATGATCTAAACCCAAGAACAGAAACTAACAAGGTTAAAAGAATAAAAGCTTACAAAGTCCTATTACCTATTCTTTGAAACCAAGAGTAAGAAAACAAAGAAAGTAAAAGGAAAACCACCGGATTCCGGGAAAAAACTCTCCGGAAATCTAAGTTTCCGACCGAGATTGAACGTGGGCTCACCCAAAATCGCCATGGTTTTGAGAGAGAAAGAGATGAAGAGAGAGACCCAAAACTGAAAGACGCACGGAGAAGGGTGCAGAGATGACTTATTAGAGAGGTCTACATATATAATTATATATGCAGAGATGATTCTATTATTGTGGGATTTTCTATTGGAAGTTACTTTAATTGTAAAGAAAATATTTTAGTTAGTAATTTTTCTCTTTTTTTTTTTTTTTTTTATTCAAAATGCTTAGCTGTAGGGTACTGTACCAAAGAAAATGGCCGCAGTCACACATCGCCATCTCCACCTAAAAACCCTAATTTTTTTACAACTTCGAACTGCCCGCAAGGGTATAGGGTTTTTCATAGGCCAAAACTGCTTAACTGCTTAGGACTTTCTTCTTTTATAAAGGCTCAACGTTGGTGACTTTGCTGTCTTTACCCACTCCACAGACACAGCTTCACACCGTTTGATCTAGGGCACGCAACCAGAGGAATCTTGGATCAACTGTTTGAATGGGTTTCTTCACTTCTGTTCATTCCATGCATGTGGGGCCCTCTTCACTCGGGCAAAAGCTTTGCTTTCTTTCTCTGTCCGTTCCAGTTTTATCCACCCTCAAGTCGGTGATGACACGTAGTTGAACAACAACTTATGCATTAAAATAATTTCTTTTTAAATCCAAAACTACCCTCTTTCTTCTTCTTCCCCCCAATCGCTGTCTTCTTCCCAACCCCTGACAACCCAAAACCCAAAATGACATTTATCACTTCTTTCGTCCGGTAAGATTTTCTATACCTCTGTTTTTGAAGTTTCGGATTTGATATTGAAGGATTGGAAGCTTTTTACGGATTTGCCATCGCACAAAGAGAATTGGTTTTGAAATAGTGTTTTGCAAGGGAACTAAAACAACTTTTCAAATATTATCATCTTGGCACAGTTCTCTTTACAAAACTCTAACCCATGTATTTAATCTCACTTAGATGTCACTTCTAGATTTTCCCTGTTAAAAATATCTGGTTTTTTTTTTTTTGGTAGATTAAATGAAACCAAAGTCCTGGGTTCAAAATTAAAGGTTTCTTCCACAGAGAAGTAGAACATAGAAGACGGGGCAAGCTCGGGTTTGTTTTCTAGCTGTCATTATCTTCCCTGCTTCGATTGCTTAGGACTTTTTTATTTTTATTTTTTAAGTTTTTATTTTCTTGGTATGGTTTTCTATTTTCTCCCACACTAAAAAAATATTTTTATTGGAAGATGAGCTAAAGATGGGAGCTTGGTGAGCTTTCAAATTCCGTTGAAATTGGCCGGATTCAATCATTGGACCGTTAAGAAATTTGATAGAATTTGGAAGGGAAAACGTCTCTGTTTCAAGTGGTTATGATGGGAATAGATGACACAGAATTTTTTTGGCAAAAATAGATTGGGTAAATGGCGAGGATGTTGTGTAAAGGCTAGGGGGAAAGAGAGGGGGATGGATTGAATATAGTTGTGATAGTAGAGGCAAAGAAAGATAGTGTGTAAGATACTGAAACTCAAAGATGGAGACGATGCTGATGGTGTCGACGTAGGAGAAGAAGATGAAGCTAAAGTCTGTCTGTGGGCGATCGAGTGGAGAGTGTGGTGTTGGTGATGAAAGACTAACCGTTGGTATAAGTGATGGAGTGAGAACGGGGTTTGGTAGAGAGGGGGAAGATCCTTTACGACGGGTTGATATCCTCTATGCCACCCCCTTTGTGAGCCACTCAATGACTACACAAGGGGGGGAATCAATTCACTTTTTGGGGGAGAAGATCCTCTACGATGGGTTGATATCCTCTACACCACTCCCCTTGTGAGCCACTCAATGACCACGCAAAGGGGGGAATCAATTCACTTTTTGGAGGTGATGTGACATCTCAAAAACTGAGTTGATTTCCCCTATGTAGCCATTGAGTGGCTCACTGGGGTGGTGTAGAGGATTTTAGGCCCTCTACAATGCCCCCTTGTGTGGAGGGATCCATTTACTTTTGGCCCCACCCCTTGTGTCTTGCCTCATGGGCAATGCACAAGGGGAGGTAATTGGTATGGTACTTGGTGGCAGGCACGGTGCTTGTGGGATAAAAGAACGTTGTGTGAAGGGGAGAGAGCAGCAAATTTCAGGTGAAGGATGAGGGTCTTCTGGGATTTTAAAAACCTTTTCCTTTGATACCCGATTTACCCACCATTCATGTTACATGTTCTCCTCCCACCTTAAATTGAATAAAACAAGAGTTTTTGAGAAATAAACGGGTTTGAATTATGTGAAAACGAATCTCTTGAGAATCATGAAAACAGCACCAGAGGGGCTTACACATCACTACCGAAAAGTAATTTGCACCTTTTGGGGGGCACTTATCACTTTTCGGTGCTGATGTGTCATCACCCTGTTGCCGTTTTCACAGTTCTCACAAGATTCGTTCTCACCTAATTTTTAGTGGAAATGAACAAATTATTTGCCACCACGGAAAAAGATAATATCCAGTGATAGATTCCTTTCTCACATCAGGTTTCCACCTGAAGAGACTCCCACGTCCGTACAATCCGACTTGAGCGGTGCAGATTTTTTTTAAAGTTTTTTTGGGAGGTGATGGAATGGACGGGCTCTGCAGCCGTCCTGTAGAAGATCTGCTTGGATTAGAATCTTTTGTTATTGGGATTTAGAGGAAAGTGATAATTAAGTTATGGGTATAATAGATTCCAATCCAATCGCTTTTTTAGTTGGGTCTTGTCTGCTGGTAACAGATTCTAATCTAAAGGGTTCTGTGCAAATCCTCACTATACCAAGGAGTAAAGGGTTTATTCCATAACCTCGAGAAAGGAAAAAAAGAAAAAAAACTTCTCAAGAACAAATGTTCTGTCCAGGATTTTGTATGTCTTGTCATGTGTTACACAGAAAGCTGGATGCATATAGAGTTAAAAAAAAGGATTCATATCCTCTATGCTAAGGAAAAAGTGAGCTACCATAAGCCAAGGCACCAAAGGGGTGGGGCCCATACACTCATTTGCAGGCCCTGCCACCCCTTTTGTGTCTTGGTTCATGGTGGCTCACTGTTTTCCCAGCGCAGCAGAAGATGTGAGTCAGTAAAAAAAGTTTTCAAATGGAAAAAAATGTGTGCTCATAAAAATGGGGTGTAAAGGGTTAAAACCCTAAAAAAGTGTTCAAATGAACATTTGTTCTTTATTTAAAAAACCATCACATGTCCGGTTATGATGAGAAGACACCGTAGGACATACAAAATCCTAACATTTGTTCCCGTACTTGGAATATTGGTGAGCTAGAGCTTGATGATATTATTATTATTTGTGAGAAATAGATTAATTCCAATTCAACAGTAATTACTTAAGGCTCTGGAACTCTTACTGCACATCAGTCTTGTACTAACAAAAATTCCCCGCAAAAAAACCAACTTGATTTGAATTTTTTTTTTTTTTTTTTTATATCTAGTAAAAAACATTTTGACGGTTAAAAAGCAATCTTTCTTGTGATATTGTTCAAGAAAATTAAGGTTGTGTTTGGCTTCTGCTGAATTTTAGATCCATAGAAGTGAAAAATAGGTAAAACAGCGTTCCTTTAGCATATCTCATTTTGATATTTTGCGGAAAGTCATATTTTTTTTTTCTTTCTATGGAAAGTTCTTTTGCTAATACCACAAAGTGTCATTTTGCTCCAAGAATGATTTCTTCAGAAGTTATTTATCTTAGAGAAATTTTCTTTCTTTCATTTCTAGGGAAGTTTATCCAAACAAACCGTAATGACAATTTTTTTTAGGAGATAGACATCGTTTCAAATCTTGTAAGTCCACCTCAGGGATCAGCCGGGATTTGTGTTTGGATTGCGTTACGTCTCGGTCTCATTAAGCTCAACTTTTGACGACTTGTCTCTTTCTCGGCTAAGTTAATTAATAGAATGAATTAGCCATTTTTTTTAGAGTAATAGTGTGACGAACTATAATTGAGGCTTTTTTCAAACCTTCTGTTGGATGACACGTGGAGACTTGACGGGGTAACCTGCACAAAAGGTAATGTATGCCAATAAATGGTTAGGAATAGTGTGAATAGAATAATCCAGTTATCTGTCAACCACCAATTACATGTCACCTAACTAGAGGGGATTGATGGGATTCCTTATGATACTGATGAGGCTTTCATTTCAAGTAATGGCACATATTACATAATTATTGGCTGCTACAATGAGCTTACATGGAAATTTCATTATAGATTCAGGATTCCTCGATTTGTTTCCTAGCTTCTCTTCAAAATAAAAAATGGGAAGAAGCAAAAGGTAATAAGTAGGCAATGAGATTTGTCTGCATAACAAATCCTTTCCTACTTGTATAATTCTCTTCCAATCCCTATATGCATTCAGAACAGCTAGTTTTTTTTTTTTTTGATAAACAGAAAAGCTAGTTTGTACTTTCAATTTATAAATGTTTAAGTTAATGATTCTATAAGTGCCAAGAAGAAGCTGATACACAATTGAACTCATTACATAGTGTTGCTAGAATGTAAAAATAAATTTCTTTGTACCAGGAACTTCAGCTACAATCTAAATAATGTTTAAATTCTTGTTTTGTATTAATATTTATTTAATTATTATTCATGTACTTAGCTTCTCCTTTCCACTATGTCAAAAATAATAATGTATAAAAAAATATGTCAAAAATAATAATTACCATACTGTTGAAGCTTTCTATCTATGTTAAATTAACTTATCCAAAAAAAAAAAAATGTTAAATTAATTTCCTGTCTGTAAATCAACCAATCTTGATTGCTATACTATTTAAAATGAGTCATACACATATTGTTGTGTAAAATGTGCATTTAAAAATGACTTAAATTAAAATGGCATCCACAATCTACAATGGTTCACATAAACTAATTTATATGAGGAAATTTGAGAATTATCAAAATAATAATCATAATAATAATAATAATAATAATAATAATAATAATTTGTACTCAAATACCTTAAGCTTATGCATTTTATTGATGCCTTTTTAAATGAAGTTATATGTACACTCTGGCAAGCCAGGTCCTAAGGATGTATACAAAATGAAAGTGCATTGATATAAGAATCTTACTATTCTATTACTCTATAAAATATCGTTTAAATTGACAAGATTCGGCAATTGATTTCTTAAGCTATTCCATTAATCAGTACAAAAAGATTGAAAAGAAAGTGATCAAAACATTGTAACATCATGAACACTAGATTAGCAAAAAGGCGCACTCTTACAAAAAAAAAAAAAAAATTGATTGTGATCGGATCTTCCAAAGATATACAAACGATTTGCTTTGTCCCCCAAAAAAGATCATTTATTTAAAATTACTATCATGTTATAAATAATTATTTATCTAAGAATAAAAACAAGAAGAAACTAATTATTATATATTTCTTGTTTTATTATCTCTTTTTTAACTTCTTCCAAATCAAATTTGAGGTACCCTTTTCATAATGTTTCCGAGGATGCACAAAATATCTTAAAATGTAGCTCCACATTATTTTTATAATTTCTAGTAGGTTAAATCCTAACCCAAAACTTACATGTTCTAAAACAACACATATTTTTGTCAATTGCTATATATATAACACCTTACAAATTTATATTTATCTACTAAATAATATTATAAATACGTGATAGGGTGTTGGGTTGGGCTGGGGCATGTGTATAAGTTAGAGATATTGATTTTTTTAATAATTGAGCAATAAACCAAGCATTTAAATAGGGGGTGAAGCATTGTCATGTAAGAATATATAACAATTTTGAAAGAAAGTAAGAAATAAAATAATCTCAAAGAATATGATATAAAAGTATAAACCGATACTAAATAACATAAAATGTGATATAAAAGTATAAACCGATACTAAATAACATAAAATGAAGTAATATTAAAAACTGAATATTAATATAATAATCCTCAAAAGTGGGCCCTACAAGGCTAGTATGCCCTTATATATAGATATTACTATAATTATTAAAATTATATTTAAAAATAAAACAAAGTACCATTTTAAGTTAAATTAAGTTTTCAGCAACTTCGAAACTTCTAGAACACACACACATATATATTTATATAGACAAATCTGTGATGATTATGGATATTTTTCCATTACTTTTGAAAAGCAAAACTCATATCAAATTGGATTAAAATTGGCAAGTTTCAAGCAATTACAATACTATCCTCCTATAAGGTTTTGAGTTTAAAAATCATGGATAAATGAAAGAGCACAACCCAACCTTATGGTCTTCGCCAAGGAATACAATATAATGAAAATTGTCTATAAATATTAGCCAAATGCTTATATCAATGAGAACAATCATGGAAAATATTTTTTAGCTCCAACTATAATATCTTCAACATTTCAAATAGTATTAATGATCCTCTAGATCAAATCTATCATTGTTCTATCCTTTACAACATTGACAACATAATCTAAACCATAGTAATTTATATTGCAAATATACATAAAACATGATAAGTCAGTCCACTAATTTAGATTGTTTGAGGGGAGTATGCCTCAAAGAAATGAGAGACAGAGAATACAATTATAATACAAAGGATCACGAATCTTAATCCGGTGATCCTAGATTTTTGTCTTGTTGATATAAAAATTTATACCATAACATCATCATTCTAGTGGGTCAATCAAGGATTTAAAATATGGTAAAAATTATAAAAGAATGAAATTTCAAGGTAAACTAGTAACTCTTTGCACTTAAGTAAAAGACTTTAATACTAATAGAAATTTGTGTTTTCTCTTTAGAATACTCCAATAAAAATTTGTTCTTATTTGATCATATCACATCAATTATTATGAATATTTAAACAGAAAATAAGAAGAAAATCATAGAAATATTTCACTTAGCACTTCAAATGTCATACCTCCTCTTTTAATCACATGGACTCTCCAATTTGGGTCTAAATCCAGATTAGATTTGATGACCATCATATGATTTAACATCTCAATCTATTTATTGATCTAAAAATACCCAATGAATAGAGAAAGGGGCATGTGATCCACTAGTGATCTCATCTCTAAGTTGCATGATCATTTCAATTATGTATTAATATAATATGACTAGATTAGAAATTTTATTCCTAATTTAACTTCCTCATAAATTTTATTGCAAAGCCTTTTAACTTTCACAAATCACAATAATATCAATAAGGTAATTTTAATTTGGAAAATATACCCATTTTTACAATCAGTTTCACATAATACTTGTTGTTTTAGCTAATATCCACTTCTTTCAAGTGCGGTTTCAATGTTATGTATGGTCATGTCTAAGGGTATATTGATTAAATTAAATTATTTTTTATTAATCAAACCCCTTCCAAAACTATGTGATTTAACTTATTATTAAATCCTTAAAGATAAAAGAATTATATAAATAAGGCCCTTTCTTGCAATACATTACAAATCAAATTCTCCACCAAATTAAGAATATCCCTCTATGCTACTAGGAATCTTTATTTATCACTATCAAGTGCTTAGCTCATGTCTATTTTATTTGAGAAAATATTTGATAAAACTATTTACCAAATTGCCACTAATTTTAATTCTTGATTCCAATAAATATGAGAGACCTTACTACATATAAGTTTTTCTTATGGCAGTGATGAATCCCTGTTGCAACACTATTCGCATGCCAAATGTGCAACCTAAAATACCCATATATGGCCCCTAATTAGATATCACCGTTTAGTAATATCAAAGTTAGCATAATATTTTTACAAGACAATATCAACCTCTTAATTTTAAGGATAAACCGTGTCATGTGCAGTGATTTACTCTTTATATTAAGAGTGTCAATATACTAGGTTTAATATTTGATCCAATTCACTCACATGTAAGTTTAGTGTCAACTATTACAGTAATTACTATATCATCACCCTAGCATATAGTATCCTACTATTAAGTTACGTGAGGACCTTATGTTAGTGCCAAATATGGCGATATTGAAGTACGCTATAGATATTATGCATGCACAAAAAAAAATGTTTATTCCATTAATAAGGTGAATTATACGTTGATATATATAAAAAATTATAAATGACTTTGTTAGAGTATTTATCACTTTAATATGCTAGTATTCCATAGTCACCAAAGGTAAATGCTACACTTAACATTGAACTCAACTATTTGTCAAAGGAATTGTTGAACCAAAAGGAATGATAGAAGGTATAAAATGGAAGTAGATTAAACCAAACTTATGATAGAAAGTTTAAATGGCTAATACCTAATTATCTTCATTCCCTCCTCTAGCCCCTACAAAATTGAACTTAAAATTATTTTTTTCTATACAAAATCGAAATATTTACATTATTATTGTTGTTGGAATATAAAATGAATTTCTTGGCACTAGGAAATAGGGTTACATACTGATTTTATCTTTTACTAAGAATATACTTATGTCAATTCTATTTCCATTTGTATTAATAATTATTGAACTCATATAATCATGTGCTTTTCTTTTCTTTCATTCTACGTCAAAATAATAATGACTATCAATTGTTAAATTCTTTTCTCTTTGATTAATTAAAACTTATTTGAAGTATAAATCATCAATTTTGTTTACTATCATATTTAAAATGAGTCATTTACACATTTATGTGTAAAGTGCATATTTTTAGTGATATCATATAATATGACATCCACAATTTGTATTGATTTACTTAAACTTATTTAAATGAGGATATCCAAGGATTTTCAAAAATGAACTAATTTCTCTTTATTTATGGTTTGAAATGAATTCATTTAAATGATGTACAATTGTATTGAAAAGGCTTAAACTTAGGTAACCATTGTGAAATTAGGGAAGGGGGATTTTCCATGATTGTGTCAATATCTTCCTTGATGATACTAGCTTCATTGGTACTCTCCTAACTACATTTCTTATGAATCAAAATCTCAATTTTAATTCTATTACTAGTGATCTGTAATTTGGAAAATCCAACTCAATATATAGAGACATCTGCTTTTTTTTTTTAGTAATGAACATAGAAGTATGGTTAGTCATTTGATTAATCTCTTTATCACTCACTTGGATATTTATTACTCGGTTCAAGTTCTTAGTCAATTTCTAAAGGAGCCATGTACTTATCATTTGGATGTTGCTCATGATCAAGTTCTTCACTACATCAAAGAGAATCTAGGAAATTTCTTTTTACTCTCTTCTTATAGTGCTCTTCATATTCAAGCTTACTATTATTTTGACTAGGCTAGTCTCCTTGATACTTGTTGTTCAATAATTGCTCGTGTCTTTTTTTCAGTATAAGTTCAATCTCTTAGAAAAGTAAAAAAGCAAACGATTGTTTCCCATTCCTTCACCAAAGTTGAATATAGAGAAAGAGCCTCTATGACTTGTGAACTCATTTGGTTGAAGTACTTGCTTCATGACCCTAGAATATCTCATTTTCAGCCCATATAATTATTTTGCAATAACAAGGCTGCCCATCACATTGCAACCAACCCAATGTTTCATAAGTGCATCACTACTACTCATGCACAATCTAAGCTTCAGTTAGAGTTGATATTTTTACTAAGGTTCTTGGTCAAGATTCTTTCACTTTTTTGGCATGCAAGTTGAGCATTCATGACACTAAGTATTAGCGTGAAATCAAGGGAGGATATTCACTCAATCACATCAAATTCTCCTTTCTATTTTGAGATGGAATAACATTAACCTTCCATATTTTAGGTGGATGATTGAGAATGGGTTGTCTATAAAATCCTTGTAGATGTTGGTTAGATCAATGAGATAATCAGTTTGAGAATTTCTTACCATAGATGTAGGTCATAGATGAACCATGTAAATCTGGTTTTTTGTTTCTCTTCATTTTTATTTTTATCACATGCAGTTAAGAGATTCATTTTAAATCAAGTCATTCGTGCACCTAGGTGGGCCTAGCCCTAAAAATATATAACAAACAAAATGCATCAATGTAAAAATCTTACTATTTTGTTAATTACTCCTTAAAATATCCTTGAAAGCAATTGATTACTAATTAAAGCTTTTCCTTTAATCAAGATAAAAAGCTCGAAAGGAAAGAGATCAAACATTGCAACATCATGAATAAGCAATTGCAAAAAGGCGCACTCTTAAAAATCATTTGATTTTGAGTTGATTATAGCTCCATAGATGCACAAATGATTTGATTTGTCCCCCATTGTGGACCACTCGTCTAATAATTACTATCATATTATATAAATAAATTTTCTACATAGAAAAGAAGAAATTGATTGATATTTCTTGTTGATTTTTTTCTCCTCTAACTTCTTGCTCATTACCAAATAATGGTTATAAAAAAAAATCTTGCAAAACAAATCATTGTACTTACTATATGGTTTGAAAATTTTACTTTCTACAAATTTAGTAGGGTTTAAGCCAAACCCAAAACCTATATATTCAAAATTTTAAAGAAATATACTAAAAAATGGTTACAAAATATATATACGATTTTCTCCATATAATGGAAGAAGAATTATTAATTGAATGAAAATTACAGATTAAATCTAATATCATCATCATCATCATTAGGAAAAATAATGACACATTCATATTTAAAAGTATATAAAAATAGATATATCATAGCTATGATAGGGGTGTGAGGGAAAGTTAGTTGGATCATGGATAAAGAAGAGAAATTACTGACAAAGTTAAGAATCATTGATTTCTTTAATAATAAAGGATGATGATGATGTATTCAGCTCGAGGCAATAACTCGAACGATCCAACCAACTCAGACCATTCACAAACTAGCCACTATCATCGATTCAACAAGCAAGTTCAACACGTGTCATAAGTACCAACTGAGAAGGAGAAACGTCGCAATGGACATATGTTGACTAGGTAGTGAGAATGTCTGAAGCCATCACAAATCAAGTCCCATAGGCACCGACCGAGTGCTAGATGTTAGCCCAAATGCGAGACTATCGACCGTGGTCATGCCTCTAATTGACTATTGTTGTGTGGCAAAGCAACTGAGAGCTAGGGTAAATGTTATTCTACCATGTGGGATCCACATCCATGTTTTTCCTAATTAACTTAAGGAATATTCTTGATAAGATCAAGTCACCGTACGGAGTCCAGGCCCATGATCTCGTAACCGAAGAGGCATACGCCTATAAAAGGGTGGTGAGAGGACCATGAAAGAGGTACGCAAAAAATTAACTTAATCAACTAAAAGAAAACTAAAAAACTGACTTGATTGTCGTAAGGGTAGAGGCAAGCATCACACTGGCGCTCCTTGCCACTTGTTTACAGGCGAACCTGAATCAAAGCATCTGGACGAGAGCGGATAGGGGACCATCTCTATGAATCAAATTTTGACATCATCAGTTGGCGCCGTCTATAGGAAACGCAATACACTTTCTGAAAATATAAATGTCACATGGTTAATACTCATTCAAGCACAATGGAATCTCGACAGAATGCCTCATCAACAAACAACTGAGATGGAGGAATTACATAAACAGCTAGGATTGTTGCCTTAAAGTAGAAAGTGCAGAGCCTAAACTAGAGTATTCAATAGATTGCACAACAAAACCAGGACCTAAACTGGAGACTAGCCGTATAGAAAAAACATGATTTTCTGACGATTAGGAGCGGTAGGGAGAAAGTCACCCAAAATATGAGGGCCAATGAGAAGACGTATGAGAAAAACAAGTAGATAGTTATAGTCTTACTAGGTCCCCACCCGCAAAGCCTGGGGGTATGGGCGTAGGAGGTGCAGCAGCTGCACAAGAGGAGTGGATGCAGAGAATGTAAAGTCAATTGAATGCCATGATGGAGATGATGAGGGGAAGGACTCCCACCACTGTTGAAGCCTTAATCTAGAAAACTGATCTTCCTTTCTCCCCAGCGATTATGACCTGCCCCCTCCTATAGAAGTTCAGAATCCCTTAGATGGAGTCATTTAATGGGAACCGGGATCCCTTCGATCATCTTGAAACGAACAAAACCTTGATATTCCTACACAACTACTCCAACGGGATCATGTGCAAGGCTTTTCCGATAACTTTGAAAGGCTCAACATGAAAGTGGTTTGCCAACTAACACCCAAGTAACATTAACTCTTTCATAGAGTTGAGTCAATCATTTTCCAGCCATTTCATTAGTGGAAGGTGTTATCAGAAACACGCTACCTACCTGCTCAACGTTAAGCAATCAAAAAGGGAGTCGTTAAGGGACTATGTCTCTAGGTTCAATCAGGAGGTGCTGCAAGTAGACAACGCAGATGAAAAGGTGGTGTTAACGGCCTTTATGGGTGAGTTATTACCTACCAAGTTCATATTCTCCCTTTCTAAGTCTCTACCGAGCAGCATGGCTGAGCTAATGCTCTGTACCCAAAAACACATAAGTGCGGAAGATACCATGGCACCTAATAAGACCGAGGGATTGAGTTCAAGGAGAAAATGAAGAAGAATCTCTTCTTTCAACCCCTATTTGAGGTTGGAAAACTAGTAATTAGGCCTCAATCGAGTGTCCAAGTGGTGAAATACCACCAACCTGAGTAGAGTTCCACAGCCTTATAGCAGTAAAGGAACTCAAGAATCATCAAATGATCCCGACCACCATTGTAAGCGGGCCATAAAACCATGCCGGCGATCAGGATCCTCTACCTATTGGGAATAAGCTAACTGGGAGCAAGGCAAAGATGAGACAACAACTGATAAATGAATAAGGAGATTGGAAAGCGAAGCCCCGCTTCTAAGGCTTGCTCGTAAATGGAGGCCTCATTTGGGTAGCAGGTGCAGACCCACTCGCTCAACTTGGGAACTCTCAGCCTAACTTGAGAAGGGATCTGAAAGGTTCGATGAATGTCCCTGAGCCTAGTGCTGGAAAGTGTTGAGGAAACTCCCTCACTAGCATAAGGGGTGTTAACGAAATGAGACCACCTAAGTAGTTCTAAAGGCTAAGCCGACCCAAGGGGATTTGCTCTGACAATGTTGTGGTCTAAAGTTATAGAAGACTCGGAATTGGTACTCATACAACTGAGGGTGTAGATAATGCTGACAGAGGGACCAAGAACTCTGAAGAGCTTACTAAAAATCCAGTCGAGAAAAGAGAAATCAATTGGAATAACACTCAAGTTAGAGGGACACTAACGTACTCTAAGAAAGGAACAAAGATGAACAAAATGAAAGCCTAAAGGGGCTTCGGTAGGATCCAAAGCCAGATGATTAAAGCAAAAAAGAGTTCTAAACGAATGAATATACAAAACAAAGATGAATCAAAGCAAATGAGGGTAGATGGTGTACCTCCAACCAAGTGAGAAGACGAACTCCTTTCGAAGCTACCTCAGCCATGAGCGGGAGAAGAGTAAATTCGAAACTTGGGAAGTTAAGATTTATGAAGTGAGAGTTGAGGGAAATCCAATTATATTTATAGGCAATGCCCATTATACCCCAATCGTTAGATCATCCAAAATGACCCACGCCATCATATGAGCATGCCAATCGAGGAGAAATGGTTGCAGATGTGTCGGGCCATACAAAGGAATTAATGATGGCACAGGGCTCAATAAAGTAGGAACCGAAATAGAAGCACACCAAGCACCTCGAGCGACCTTTTGGATTCCCAACGCCTAAGCAAACTGACGGGTTAAGGAATGAGGAGGTAGATGATGATGATGTATTCGGCTCGAGGCAATAACCCAAATGACCCATCCAACCCGGACCATTCACAATCTAGCCACTATCATTGGTTCAACAAGCGAGTTCAACACGTGTCATAAGTACGAACCAAGAAAGAGAAATGTTGTGAGGGACGTATGTTGACTGGGCAACGAGAATGTCCGAAGTCATCACAAATCAAGTCCCATAGACACCGACCGAGCTCTAGATGTTAACCCAAACACAAGAATACCAGCCGAGGCCATGCCTCCAACTGACTATTGTCTAGTGGCGAAGCAACCGAGAGCAAGGGCAAACATTATTCTGCCATGTGAGATCCACGTCCATGTTTCTCTAACTAACTTAAGGAATATTCTTGCAAGATCACGTTACCATATGGAGTCCACGCCTACGATCTCGTAATCGAAGAGGCATACGCTTATAAAAGGGTGGTGAGAGGACCATGAAAGAGGTACGCAAAAAAATTAACTTGATCAGCTAAAAGAAAACTGAAAAACTAACTTGATCGTCGGAGGGGTGGAAGCAAGCGCCACACTGGTATTCCTCGCCACCTGTTTGTAGACGGACCTAAACCAAAGCATCTAGATAAGAGTGGCCAAGGGACCATATCGGTGAGTCAAATTTCGACATCATCAAAGGAGAAAAGTGAATGATGGGATTTTGATTTAAATTTCTCTACATTTCACTTTTGAGATGAGATCAGGTGCTACTCATACCACAAAGTGACCACATGTTGATTGTATGTTAAAGCGGTTCAAACTTGGTGTTGCTTTTGTAACACCTGATCACCAATTCACTTTTACTTCTCTATTTTACTAGTTAAAAAGAAAAAAAAGGTGAAGAAGATTGGAATCAATGAGAGGGCCCTCAATCCCCTTTCTAATGTTAAATTGGAATCCATTAACAACCACACCCAATCTTTTCTTTCTTTTTTTCCCCGTTATCTTGTACCAACATAAATCTTGATTTAACATCATCATAAAAAATAAAAATTAAAAATTATTGGTTTAAATGCCATCAATGATTAAACGAAGTAAATGTTCTATGATTTAAAACTCACATTTCAGGGAAAGACACCCTCATGTTGTGCAGACCCCAATGCTAAAGTTCTGCATCACTTTAGTTCACATATTGTTAGGATTGTTTTACCTTCTTCACTTAGAAGAAAATGGGATACAATAAAATCAACAAGCAAAACAAAAACAGAAATCATGCACAACACAAGATTTACATAGAAAAGCTCAATTTTGAAGAAAAACCACAGAGCTGCAAAGAAAACTTTCATTATCTAGAAAAACTTGTCAATGACAATTTACAGTTTTAGAATCTCTCCCCCTTCGCATGCAACCCTAGGATAAAACACAAAAAATACCCCAAAAACCCTAATACATATGCGGAAACAGTTTGGATCCGGTCCAGTACATAGAAACATTAAAACGGGTCAAAAATTTTCCTACTCAAACTTTTTCGTATTTGGGTTTTTCTTTGGGTTGTATCCGAGTCATATTTCAGGTTCAATTCCATATGCTAACCCAACACATTACACATATATCCGGTCATAGTACTCATTGATAATATGGAGACCTTGCTATAGAGATTTAATAGACTAGGCATTTCTTTAAACCCCCCCCCCCGGCGTCCCCTTCCAATGTAGTCTTACACAAGAGGGAGCCGTGTTGGTAAAAGGTAGTTTTATTGGTTTTTATTTATTTATTTTTATTGTTAAACTGATAATAGCTCCAAGAAAAAAGAACTCCAGAATGAGCAAAAGCATCAACAACAAAAACAAAAAACAAAAAAACAAAAAACAAAACAAACAAACAAGGGACGAGGCAAGCTATCTTGGAGGAGAGGCTACACAAACCGCAGGACAATGGGACAGAAGCCCACGCTTAGCTAGCAGATGAGCACACTTGTTCGGGTACGGGAGTTAAATGGATTGGTCTGTTACCAAGAAGATGCTTTTGGAGTCATTGGCATTGCATAAATGGAAGAAAGTGTTCTGTGATGAAAAAGTGTCTGTAGTGTGTATGATGAATGATAAGCTGACATGTGTTGTGTTTGGGGTTAAAATCGCCCAAAACAGTGTTCAGATGAAAAAGTAGATGTTCAAAAAGAGAAACCAAATTCAAAAACCCATCATGTGTCAATCAATGCACGCTTATAGTGGTCTGTGTCAACACAGACAATCATTCTCCTGCATAAATTACCTTCTAAACTCTAGGGCGGCAACATTCGAGGTAGTGCACCATATTTGACCGTAACTACTCAGTTTCCAACCCTGCTTATAGATATGGATGGCATTTATATATTTTACAATAATACTTCACAAGTTCTCATTGAAGTAACTACTCATGCATGCATTGCCAATATCAAAATTGAATAGAAGAAAGCTCCGAATTTGACTGAAATCTGCTTCACGTATTGTCCTCTTCTTGAAGGACTACTCTTAAAGATGGGTAGTTGAGGATCCGATGGTTGTTATGCCTGAAACCCACCGGTTAGGTAGTGACTGTGACCAACTTCATCAGTTATTTGGTAGTCTTGTGGGAGGATCAGGTGATTGCTGGACACAAGTCTCAGGGACAGGGATGCGCAATCCTGATCCTTAATATTATTTTATATATTAATATTAATTGCTATAAGGCTATGTAGGGTTATACAGACTCGAACCATAGACCTTCTCAGTAAAACAGATCAAACTGATTATTATTATTGAAATGATTTGATCTGTTTTGAAGATCCAACGACTGCCAATACACTAAATCCTGAAATGGATAAAAAATGCTCACCTTAACGAATGCTAACCACTGCTCCTTGTCAGGCGGCAGGCACATCAGCGCCGAAAA
>JAOXJP010000003.1:4708796-4723793 GCA_025762735.1 Platanus orientalis
ATATATATGTGATCGGTGGGCTTTCATGGATGTTACTTGAAACAGATTACAGTCTTCCTTGCTTGAACTTCTGAAAAAAAGAAAAAAAAAAGGTTATTAATGTATAGATTTTCAGTCCAGGATTTGGTGTCAAGGATAGTGTCCAGGACAACACTGGCTGTCATATGGAATAAAATGGGTGGGTGATGCATTTTTTGAACATGGAATATGCATTTTATTCCATATGAGATCCTCCAGGGTCATGGACAGAACATCCTTATTGGATTCAGTATTATAAATAAGGGATGACATTGTATGAGAACAATATCAGGACACACAGTACAGATACTATGGCCGTGCTTGCAATATGTAAAGCTGTTCATTTTTTCTTTTTTTAGGCTGTTCTAAGAAATGCTGTTTTCCGAAGTCTGGATGATTAGTCATCCGTTATCTGGATTTATTTTTGGATGGTTGAGAAAGTGTTGCAGTTGTGCAGAAGAACATTGAATAAATGATTCTGGAATTCTGGGTCATTTGGGCTGGCTCTCGCGTCTCTTACGCTTGTAGACAGTCATTGCCAACTAATCACTCGTTGAAAAGGCCTCATATAGCAGTGCTTTGCTTTGTTTTTATGGGTAGCTTCCGAGCAACCATGTTGAATATTGTAGTTGCTTTCAACAACAGACGATCACACAATCTGTGATATTTGATGTGAAGCACAGGCACGTGAACTAATTACCCATTTCTTGTGAGCTGCTTATTTGATTTAATATACAAAGGCAATATCTAGGAGCGATTTGAGGCTCTAGTGGTGCAACGCTGTCTAAGTGACTTCAGTGGACCTCGAAGTTCACCAATCGACATGAGGCCCTGTTAGAACTTGCTGAACACTTGAAAGACATTGAGGAGGAGGAATTGAACAGGAATGGATGATCTTTGCTATTGTCATTGATGAAAACAAGGGTCCTTACAATGCATGTGCATTGAGAATGAATAGTAAACAGATTCATTGCATGTAAAGCTGGAGGCTTGCTTTCAGACATGGTTGAAACCCCAACCATTAATACTGGTTTTTGACTGCGACCTTCATTAAAGACAGCCAACTTAATGCGAAACAATTATGTAAGTTCAGGAATATTATTATTATTATTATTATTATTTTGGGTTATCGTTGCAGGGGAATTTTTACTCCTTACAGCTACAACAAACGCGTGGATCTGTGAACTCCGTATATTTGTTTTTATGTTTTTGGCATAGTGGAAACAACCCTGAAATTCTATGTGATAACAAAGATTTTTTTCGTGGTTTGATGTGCCTACATCATGGGAGAAAATCAAACCTTTCTTTATCAGGAAATTGTAAAATTCATACAAATAATTGTGTTTTCTGGAATCCATAAAAACGCACTAATTTCTCTTGCACACCCTCATTCTCCTTCTTTCAAACTCTTGAAGAAAACTTACACCAAGAACTCCTTTTATGGCTGCTCCTCTCTCCTTCATTTTTATCAAATTTTAAAAATTAAGTTTTTATTTCTCCTTGGAGCCGTCATTCACGACTCTTTTGTTTTTGACAAAAGGAGGCGTAAGTAACTTCAAGATTGAGTGACAACCTGGCTGGCTAAAATAAAGACATACCCGAAATATCATTTATCTTAAGTAACTTGTTATCAGAGTATAAGGTTTAAGATGCATTAATCAAATTAATTACTGTATCTGTGCTATTTCCGTCTAAGACGGCCGACTGATGCATTAATGGTTATGAATGACTTTGTGGGTCTGATCTATGATGAATCCTAAGTTCATCAAACATGTTTACATGTATATTCCTTTACTCTTAATCTTTGTATACAGTATTTTACTAAGCATAGCACACTTCATTGGCACCTGGTCATGACCCATTTGTCTGTCATGAAAAAATAGTAGAAGATAAGGAAAAAAGGAATATCCCTCGTAATGCAATCATACCTTGACGAGGCTAGATCTCACTACATTGGATTCATAAGCAAAAAAAACAAGGAGAAGTAACAATAATAACAAAACAATTATAATAGGCTCTATCTCATGTGCTACTTAGATATCATACCTGATCAAAGACAAGCTCATATTGAAGGGATTAAAAAAAGAGAAGACATAAGAGAGCCTCTCCAAATTCTGGTTGTTTTTTAGTGATTTAAAGGCCCAACACCCTTATAGTTTAGATGTAGTATATATGCCTTTGAAAACATTTCTCGTCCTCTAATTTCTACCACGACTTCCAACACAGATCCAAATCATCTTGGCTTGGGTGCCATCTTTAATAAAACATTAAAAACCTCTCAAAAATGCAAAGGCTAACGAAAGAGATATCAAAATGAATTTATGTCTTTGTCAACCTCGTTTTCCCAAAAAGGACATTGAGCGCGATTTTCTATGTAAAACTTGCAAAAGGTAACGAGAGAGATATCAAATTGAGTAGCCGATATCGAAGGGCATTGGTGCCAATGACTATCAACTTGGCATTACAGACAGGGCATTGAGTACAATTTCTATGTAAGAAAGGAATGCGTTCGATCTGTTGACCTAAGTAGCTGGTGGAAGCATATCCCTATCAGTGAAAGAAATATATATAGATATAAAAACAAAGAGGTCGTGTGGTGAAGAGACGCCTAAACTGGACATTGTTTGAAAATTGAACTTGGTTTAGAAGGGATGAAAGGGATGAGGGCTGGCTTGCCATCCATCCCAAATCAACTCAAACCATCATATTCTGCCCGGGAGATCTTCAGAATGATTGTCTGTTTTGAGACAGACCGTTAAAGGCGTGCCATTGATTGACACATGATGTGTATTTGAATTTGATGTCTTTTATTGACATCTACTTTTTCAAATCAACACTTTTTTGGACCCTTTTACCCCCCACCAAAATAACACATGTCTGTTTATAATTCACTATATACACTAGAGAGGCATTTTTATCCCAGAACATTTGCTTCGGTGTTAGAGATACTATGGTTATTGCAATCATTTTTTTTAATTTCTTTTCTTTTCCCCTTTTTCATTTGTTTTTTTCCTCTTTTCGATTAAGAGTGGTTGATCAATGATAGCCCTTCATTACTGTATAAAATGCTCAAATAACAATACTGAAATTATTTAATAACCCATTAAAAAAGCAACAAAAAAATGGAACATTTGATCAGCAGAAACCAAAGAACAAAAGCAAATATGATAAATGCCATTTGCCAAACAAAACAATAGGGTATTACGTAATTGCATCAAGTGGATGGCCCACCTACCGAGCAATGTAATCCTTTGGGATATACGATGAGACCCCCCAAAGGCCCCCTAACCCCCACAATGAGATGCGGCGCTAAGGTTTCCCTGTTCCTATGTTCTAAAATACCAACTGTTGGAACCTCCCAATCGTCTCCTTAAATGTCAACACCTATCTACTATATATGCAACCCCATTCCTCTTCACTTCATAACCACCTCTCTAGTTTCTTCTTCTTCTCAAAGAGAGAGAGGGAGAGAGAGAGAATGGCCGAGGTAGAGGGGTCCCCAGGAAGCTCCATGCATGGAGTGACAGGCAGAGAGCAGACCTTTGCCTTCTCAGTCGCCTCCCCTATAGTCCCAACTGACACCACTGCCAAATTCACCTTACCTGTGGACTCCGAACACAAGGCCAAAGTCTTTAAGCTCTTCTCCTTTGCAAACCCCCATATGAGAACCTTCCACCTTTCCTGGATCTCCTTCTTCACCTGCTTTGTATCCACCTTCGCAGCCGCTCCCCTTGTACCCATCATACGTGACAACCTCAACCTTAAAAAGGGTGATATAGGCAACGCAGGCATCGCCTCCGTCTCTGGAAGCATTTTCTCTAGGCTCGTCATGGGTGCTGTGTGCGACCTTCTAGGCCCACGTTACGGATGTGCATTCCTTATCATGCTCTCTGCCCCGACCGTGTTTTGCATGTCGCTTGTGTCGTCGGCCGGCGGGTACGTTGCTGTCCGATTCATGATAGGTTTCTCCCTTGCAACATTTGTGTCTTGCCAGTACTGGATGAGCACCATGTTCAATGGAAAGATTATTGGGCTTGTTAATGGCACTGCTGCCGGTTGGGGTAACATGGGCGGTGGGGCTACTCAGCTGCTGATGCCATTGCTTTATGACATAATCCTACGTGTTGGCTCTACCCCTTTCACTGCTTGGAGGATTGCCTTCTTCATCCCCGGGTGTTTGCATATTATCATGGGGATCTTTGTGTTGACCCTTGGGCAGGATTTGCCTGATGGGAACCTTGGTAGCCTACAGAAGAAGGGAGATGTTGCAAAGGACAAGTTCTCTAAGGTCAGTTTATTTGAAACTAGCTTAACTTATCCTTTTCAAGGCCGGCCAATATAGTAGTCTTACTGTCAGTGATCATCTTGCTCTTCTTGAGGCGTGAAATACTTCAGAACTAGGGCGGTCAATGGGACCGGGCTGAGACAGGTCCAGGTCAGCTCGAATTTAATAACGTGGACCCGAGGCAGTCAAATCAAATTTGGCATCTTTTAAAATCATGGGTTTTGGGCCACCCAAACTAAAAGCACATTTGAAATTTTTGGCTGATAATGGGTCATTATTCCCCCTAAATACTTTGAAAATATATTTAATTAATTAAATTTGGACTAATAATGAACCTAAAACTATCTTATATTTGTTGGGTTAAGTTATATTTTATATTTACAGTATTTGGACTGAACCAGTCCAATCTCGGGTTGAAAGTGAGTTTACCTGAATTTGGTCCGAATAAGGCTTCAGGCCTGAAAGTTGGGCCCAAAATTATCTTAGTCCAGCCCGACTATTTGTTGGGCCCAATATATTGGGGTTTGGGCCAACCTAATCCAATTGACACTTTTATTTAGAACTTCAAAGTACAAGTTATGTGCAAATAAATTTTTGTTTGGAAGGTGTCTCAAATTCAACCCGAGATGCAGCCTGAGTGTGTGATCTGGAAAAAAAAATCGGAATGACTCATTAATAGGCGATGGGGTCTGCGGGCTTGCACATGCCAAAAATTTTGACCTGTATTATGACCCATTTGGGGTCCAACCCAACCCATGCAGGGCATAGTGTTTTTTTTCTGGTGGATTATATTGGGTTTCTTGGGAACTGTACCACTGCATTTCGTTGTAATCTCTTGTTTCTCCCAAAAAGAATCATTTCCTAGCCACAAGTAATCACAAATACCTGAAAAATGTGATTTTCACTTTTGGGGTATGTGTACATCTCTAAAAGCCAAAAAAAATTACTTGTGGCAACTGCTTGGATTTCTTTTTTTCTTTTTTCCTTCGTTCATGGGGAAATTCTCTCTGTGTTTTCGTCCATGAACGTAACTTTAAGCTTTAAGCGGAACCATGTAAATCATCTGTGTGCTTTGTGTGATAGTTGTTTTTCACTATTTTCTTTCCATTTTGTTGCATACAAACTCCAAATTACATTTTTTTCCTTCCTTCTATCATATTTTCAAAACTTATTAATATTCACAAATAGTCTTTCTTAGCCATTTTGCTCTTGCTCAGGTGCTATGGTATGCCGTCACAAACTACAGGACCTGGGTCTTTGTACTCCTTTATGGCTACTCTATGGGTGTAGAACTATCGACAGATAATGTTATTGCCGAATATTTCTATGACAGGTTCATCTCCTTCTTCTCCTTCCAACTCATGATTATTCTGAGAGTTGAGATTAGCAAAAGGAAATTGACACGTTTTGAGTTTCTATGCATCAGGTTTCATCTCAAGCTCCACTCTGCCGGGATCATTGCTGCTTCCTTTGGGATGGCCAACATCGTGGCTCGCCCCTTTGGTGGATACATGTCAGACCTTGCAGCACGCAGGTTCGGCATGAGAGGTCGGCTTTGGAACCTCTGGATCCTCCAGACCCTTGGAGGGGTCTTCTGTATCTGGCTTGGTCGAGCAAACACTCTTCCCATCTCCATCGTTGCAATGATCCTCTTCTCCATTGGCGCTCAAGCTGCATGTGGAGCTACCTTTGGCATCATTCCCTTCATATCCCGAAGATCTCTCGGTATAATATCTGGCCTAACTGGTGCTGGTGGAAACTTTGGGTCGGGGCTGACCCAACTGTTGTTCTTCACAAGCTCGAGGTACTCTACTGCCACAGGACTGTCTCTCATGGGGGTGATGATCGTGGCCTGTTCTCTGCCAGTGACTCTAGTGCACTTCCCCCAATGGGGAAGCATGTTCTTGCCCCCTTCAAGTGATGCTGTTAAATCTAGAGAAGAGCATTACTATGAATCTGAATGGACAGAAGAGGAGAAGCAGAAGGGCTTACACCAGGGAAGCCTCAAGTTTGCAGAAAATAGTCGATCTGAGCGTGGCAAACGTACGGTGGCTTCTGCACCAACCCCACCCAGTTCTACACCTGGACATGTGTAGAGTATAAGTTATGATAGAGAGAAGGGTGAGGGTGAAACGAAATAAGCTTGTTTTCTGACAATAAAATGGACGAAGTTCCCAAATGGGAACTGAAATAGAGAAGAAAGGGTTTGTGTTCTCTTGAGATTTCGTTCCATCTGTTCGGGTAAAAACAAGTTTGAAGAGTGTAGACATGAACCTCTTTTGTAATCTCAACTCCTTGATAATGACATCTAAAACTCATATTGTAGTAAAGAGAAATTCCGTGATTCCATTACAAGCAATATTTTGATTTGGTTGTGTCGTGCGGACACCCTAGAATTGGAGTTCATATGCAAAAAACAGATCGAGGAAAGAAAATAGCAAAAAAACAACAAAAACACAAAGCACACAAACGATCTTATGTCGTTCCTATGTCCACGAGTAGACTAGTTATTTTCAATTCCGTGCACGAAGATGACCTCCATTCATCTCTCTCCATCTCTCTCACCTGTGCTCACTTGCTCCATATTATGTTTCCTTTTTTTTTTTTTCTTTCAATTGCATACATAGAGATGTCTCTGACGGTAGGTACAACTCTCTCACTCCTTTCTCATAGCCAATCTTCCTCTTCTTCTTTCTGCATTCCCATTTTTTTCTTCTAGAAAATGGTAGGACTCACCATCAATTTCAACCACTAGCTAGCTCTATCAAACTCATTGGTTCTCCATTGTTCAAAGCTTGGAAAAAGATGCAACAGTTATTCAGAGAAGCTGTTTCCCAGCATGGTAAAACCTTTTTTTCGAAAGCGACAATAGTTTTTTAGAATTATTACTTTATCCTTTCTTCTCGGATTTCTCTGCCATATTTTTTTAAGTTTAAGAAGATTAGGAAAAACAAGGAGAAATTTGTTCGTTCTCTAATTATCCAAAATTAAAATAAAATTTTGTTCGTTCTCTACTGTTATCTCTCGGATCTTCAACACTTTATAAATGGGATGGGCATGTCATGTAGGATTTGCAAGTTTAAAATGTTTTCTTTTGATTATGAACTAATCCAAGATCTAGCTTGGATCCTTCATTTATACAATCATTATATTGCGTTGTTTTCATGTAGCATGGCATCAAATTAATTAAGAGAGCATGCCAATTGGAGTGCCCTGCTTTTGGAGACTGAAATTCCCTTTGGGTTCTACTTTGCAAGCGAATACTTCTCTGCAGCATCACCAAGCCTCCATTCGCTCTGAAGCTCATTACCCTGTTTCTTTAGCATCTGAGCTGCTTTCAACTAATTTTTAATCTGGGCATCAGCACAGGCATGAATAATTGTAATTTCTTCAGGTGAGGCATTAGCCATCTTCGCACCAATGTCTGTCATATCCTCTATATATATAGGAGCAAACTTCAACTGTTCTGCAGCATTTCTCAAGTCTTCAGGCCTCATGTTTTTCATGTTCTTTGGGGCCATCTTCATCAACTTAGGATTGGACATCATTGGTTGTTGCATTTCAGCCAATTCACTTGGAGGAATTCTACTCATTTGCTCATGAGCTATCCTAATTAATCCAGGATCCATCATAGCGTTAAACACCCTCAACCCTGAAATCAAATCAACGGAAACAATGCAGATCACTAGTGGAGAGAATCGAAGAACCTAAGAAGGGTTTTTGCTAATTTTAACAGATGGGTTATGTTATATCGAAGATTGATAGGGAAGAGATCGAGTGCAAAGATGCAAAGGGGAGAGACATGCAATAATTGGTCATGTTAGAAGACAATGGATATACAGCTATTCACCGAAACAGAATTTGTGCATCCAAACAACAGATTTCTAAATCAATATAATGTTATTTCTGTGGTTTTGAATTTTACAAAATTCAATTCACTGGGTAAATCCAATTCAGTAAATCCCGACCCAGCCCAAGGGAACAATGGAGTCCAAGTAAATGTCTTAGGCAAGGAGACCCAATTTTCCCATACTTATTCCTAATCTGTATGTAAGGGTTGTCAGGTAATTTTAAGAGAATGGAAGTGGAGAAGGAAATAAAAGGAATAAAATAAAGGAAAATAGCCCCAAAATAACACATCTACATTTTGTAGATGATTGTTGTACATTTTCTAAGGTTAAAATAAAATATGCAAAAAAAAATGATGGGAATAATTGGAGAATTATGGTAATCCATTAGGTCAAGTAATAATTTATGAAAAATCAAAAATTTTATTTATTAAATATACCTCTAACCAGGTTAGGAGAGTAATGATTAAAGAGGTAGAAATCAAATGGGTTAGTGAGCTAGGAAAGTATTTAGGACTACCATCCAATCTAGCAGATAATAAGGTCAAATTATTCTCCTCTATTGAGGATAGAGTCAGTAATAGGATACAAGCTGAGAAAGAAGTGCTCCTGAAGGTTGTTGTCAATGTTCTACCAACTTATGACATGTTATGTTTTCTTTCACCTAAAAGTTCATGTAATAATATTGATAAAAAGCAAAGAAGTTTATGGTGGGGACAAAAAATTAAAAATAAAATAAAATAAAATAAATTGGATAAAATTGAAAGTACTTAGGAAAAATAAAGGGGATGGGGATTAGGTTTTAAAGATCTTCATAAATTTAACAAGGCTTTGTTGACAAAACAAGCTCGGAGGATTATAAATAATCCAGATGCATTGTGGGTTAAGTTTCTAAAGTTGATATAGTGTCCCAAAAAAGAGTTTTTAGAAGTTAAAGTGTGATAGTAGTAGTTCATGGCTTTGGAAGAATATAATAAAAGGGAGGAATTATGATAAAAAGAGTATTAGATGGGAAGTAGGTAATGGGGCTTTCTAGGAGGACAAATGGATACCAACATTAAGAGACATGAAAATACTTAGTATAAAATTAGTAAGGTGCCAAATAGAAAAAGTAAGTGATCTTATCAATCATCAAGAAGGTCAGTGAAATACTAAAATAATGAGAACTGTTGTTCCTGAATAAGAAATAAATAAGATATATAAGTACAAATGTGCATGAAGATAAAATTATATGGAATTATGATTAAAAAAATAAGTTTATACAGTTAAGCCAAGATACTATATTGAGATTAATGAGGAACCAAACCTAGTTATTCAACGGGAAATAAGATTAGGGGAAGATGATTATATTTATCCTAGAAATGATAATAATGGATATTTTAATACAATCACTAATAATAACAATGGCAATTATATGGATAATAATTTGGTAAGAAATGATATAATTAATATTGGTAACTCTATAAATAATAGAACAATATCCCATAGTAATCAAAATAATAGTAATAGCACTTTACAAAATCAGAATTTCCCATGGAGTAAATTATAGAGTTAAATATTCCACAAAAAGTAAAACACTTCATTTAGAGAGCTTGTAATAATACTCTCTCAACAAGAGATATTTAAAGATAAGGAAAATTGACATTAAACCAATATGTCTAGTATGTAAAGAACATACAAAATCACTTTTACATAGTTTGATTACATGTCTAATAATTGAAAAAGTTTAATGTGCTTCATCTTTAAATATGAGGAATTTGTATAATGAGGAATCAAATTTTAAAGAGTGCTTTTGTTGGGATGGTTTAAATAAAAGAGATAGGAGATGATTGTGTGACATTTTTATCATATATTGTTAACACATTTGCGAAAAACCCGAAATGGATCCTAAAGGGGGGTTGAAAAAGGATCTTTAGACTTATTTAAATTCTTTTAAATAATTTATTCACCATCTTTATGATTTAGTTAATTTTAATTAATTATGTAGCGAAAATTATTTAAATTAAGTAAATCTATTTTCTATGAATTTATCATAGATCATTGGGCTCCATCATGCACTATAGAATTGCCTATAATAGAGCGAGAGCAGGGCTGATAAATTTCCTAAGGCTGTTAAGTTAATCTTTTAATTTTAACCTAAATTAAAGTCACTTAGTGTGTTGGGTTGCTTTACATAATCAAAATAAATATAAACAATCACTAAAGAGAAAATGAAAACAAACTACAACACCACAAATTTAGAGTGGTTTGGTCCTCCAACCTACATCCACTCTTTAACTAGCTCATTCGAGCCTATTTAATTTTTATTAATAGATCACTAACTATTACAGGAAAAATTAATGAACTTGAGGATTTACTTACAAGTAACAGAGAATCTACTCCCTTGTAAATGTGTTCCCAGTGACTACGATGGCCACGTTCCGTCCAATGACTTTGATGAACTAACCTACACTTGGTGACTCCTGCAAATGCTTCATGAGCGTGCCTTTGGTGACTCTGGTAAAGGTTACGAACAATTTAAAGATGAAGAAATCTTTGTTCTATAGGATACCTTTTTTGTAGGTGAATTTAACTTGTAGAAACACTCTTTCTTGCTTCCAACAAATGTAATTAAAGAATTTTGGAAACCTTACAGGTGACCTTGAACAGGTTTAACTCTGTAGAATAACTCTCAAGGTCACAAGCAAACATTGGTTTAAATCATAGGTTAATTGGCTCTCTCTGGCTCTCTTTTATCAAGATTTGACTATTTGTTTAAGCACAGGAGTTCTATATTCATTAGGGTCAATGCCTCTATTTATAGAGTGGAGAAACCCATTCAAACACCCCCAATGTCTCTTTTCAAACAGTAAAAATATAGTCGTTTAAAAATATTGAGCATATATTTTTTTCATTTTCAAAAGGATCTCATCGAGCAGTTCAATTTAAGTACCTATGGCTCACGCGTGGACATTTGGATCAAAAGATATAAACATTTTAAGTTAAGCGATATTTCCTTCTTAGAACAATTTAATTTTTTTCAATTTTGATCTATCATTGGTCCAATCTTTATGGAACCTTTTCTAGGTTAGGGTTATCCATTTTTAATTCATTCTAAGTCCACCTAAGGTTAGGTCCATACCTAAACACTCCATTACCACTTACCAATATTTTACGATTTTATTCTTAAATTCTGACAGTTGGTTTTCTTGAGGTGATTTGCACTTGAGACTTGAGATTTTTCAACAATACTTGAGTCTCTTTGGCTTTGTCATTCCAACTTCGAGTCCATCTTCTTAGTGTTTTCTCAGACTCTCTTCTTGGACTTACATGGATATTTAATTTATATCATAAAATCCTATACAATGTGACCACTACATGTACACACATTATTGGACATTTACAATACAAAAACCTAACAATTTGGAAGCATGGATTTTATTTTATTTTTTAAAGGATTTGAATATGGACTTAATCATGCTAGTAGTAATTGAATGATAAGGGAAATATAGATCTAGGCTTGAAATAGGTAAAGGAAAGGAATGATACTAAGTGTTGGTAATCTCCAACCTATGATAAAATAAAGCTAAATTTTGATGGTGTTCTCTTTATTAGGGAACTTTGAGCTAGCATGGATATTATTTTAATTACATAATGCAAATGGAGAACCTTTAATAATCAAAACAAGATCCAGACCAATATGTTCACCTCTACAAGTTGAGTACAAGGCAACTCTATTTGGCTTACATACGGCAATAGCTATGAAGGTTAAGAAGCTAATGATAGGAGACTCTAAGATTGTGAATCAAGTTTTGAGAGAACAGTTGGATGAATGTACAATAGATATACGAATATGTATAGAAGATTGCAAAGCTTTATTTCAGTATTCTGATTTTATTGACTTTCAGCATCTGGATAGGAGTAAATTAACTTAACACATGTTATAGATAAATATGAACTTTAGAATAAAGGTAGCATCTTCAATCTTGGGAACCTCACGGTGGAAGTTCAAGAGAGATAGTTGATAGGGAAAAACATGGATGTATTTTGTTTTAAATCACATATATATATATATATATACAAAAAATGAAAATGAAGAAGAAGAAAGAAACAAGTAATACAATGAAAGTGTTGTACCACAGTTCCCAAGAAATACCATATAAGAATGCAGGTATGGGTCAAAATACGTGTCAAAAGTCATGAAAACCCCTATTCTACCGATCGCACACCTGGGTTGAATCTCTGGTTGAATTCAAGACTCCCTCCCAACAAGTTTTTTTCTTTTATTTCTTTTTTTTTTTTTTTTTTTGGTCTTGGATAACATCATATTATTATACTAAAAGTATGGTTTGAGTTAGCCTTAGAATTGTTCATAAATATTTGTGCGCGATCAATATTGCCTCTTTCTTTCTGATGATTACTATGTGTGATTTCCTACACGAATATGATACTTGGAACATTGCTCCTGATTGTTAGAATATATATATGTAAAGAAGATTCAAATTAAGTCATCTTACGGGTGTATATTTACTTATTTATTTGATTTTATTGAATTCCTTTTATTTACATACATTATTTGCAAAATTGAGCAAATAAGGAAGAGAGCAACGAATGTCTCTCGATTTTATTCTAAGTCATTATTATTTTTTAATTTGGGGAAATTAGTAAAGGTAAGAACACGTTGGTGGCAACCAGTGTCTTTTCTATATAAGAAAATGAAATAGAGGCAGATTAAGACACGAATCTAAAGGACAATCAATCTCCTTTTTCCAACATTTTCTCATGTTTATGCTGAAGTTCATTTCTTGTTTCTTCATATATATTTTTGTCATAGCCAGAGAACCAACTGAATTGTTCAAGAGTAGCCTCTGTAGGCTTGTGCAAAGTCTTGTAGAGAAGTCTCGTGTCAAGAAACCCTGGAGATGAATGCTTAACAATCCTCCAGCACCGAGAGTGGAAGGCGAAATCACTTTAAAGGGCAGTGTGTTACACGCCTTGACGCCACCTAATCGATAAGTTTTCTTTCACTTTTTTGGCAGATGGTTTCATATTTCTGATACGTGCTTTGTTGCATCGAATACTTGTCCGGATTTATACAAATCACTGTTGGAGACTGGTGTATGCATGTACTCTGTTCCTAGCAGCCATATTGTGATTTTCTAATGTTTGTACTACTTATATGAGACTTCAGTAGTTCTATACGGTTGAGATACTCGCCTTTATCCTGTTCTATATATTCCAGACTGAGTGTTGCAACTACCAAGATATACAATTATATTGGAAGTTTGCTACAACTCATATATGATATAGAATACCTTGCTGGTTGGTAACGCGTGGCTGGACAGAATATCAGAAAAAACTAATATATGTTGTTTGTATCACCCACTCCATGGTTGCTGCATTATAGATTCGTCAACACTGATTCCTATGTCTGACAACTTATATATGTTTGTGAATTCTACTCCTATGGTATGGGCCTTCAAGAAAATTTAAAAGATGCAGAAGTGATTACTAGTATCGGTTCTTACTACTTTTAGAGTTTATATGTCAACAAAGAACACAACAATTCACCACTCAGGATCCTCTCCTACTCTTCCGTGAGCCTGCAGTGCGACACATAATCCAAAAAATAAAGTTTGGGTGAGATTTTTACTCTTTGGGGTATGTGTCACACTCTATGCACACGCAAGATGATGGCAAGACTTGTAAGTGTAAGGGAGGATGATGAGTACAACATATGAAGATCATGCTATATAAATTGACTAAAAAGAGGAGTTTACTATAAGATGTAGGGGTGGCAATTCGTGTAATGGCAGGTCGAGTTCGTGTTGTGTCGAGATAGGGTATACGACTATATATATGGCTCAACCCTAACCTGACCCGAAACACATTTACAGTCAACCCCAACCCGGTTATTTCATGTTGGGTTCCTGTCAGATTCACGGGTCATGTCAAACATTGCCACCCCTAATAAAAAGTTCCATCTTTCTTTATTCACTCTATCCTCAGCCGGTCGAATGTTAGAAACAGTTAAAGCCCACCATGGCAGCCTTAACTAAGACAGGAGTAAGTTACAACATTCTTACTTATCCAAAAAAAAAAAAAAAAAGAGTTACAACATCCTTCACCTTTAAGTTTTCCATTAAACAATTGTATTGGTTAAAGTAATATCCATTAAAACAGAGCTGCCTTTCTTCGGTGCTACCTTTTTCTTTCCAAGGGATGGGGTTGGGGTGTATAATAACCTTTTTATTGAGGATGTTCAGGAACAATCCTAGGTCAATTAAGGATCAAATGTTGAACCTCATGGGTAAGGAGAAGGTAATGGAATTGATAGAGAAATTCATACACCTAGGTGGGATAGGAGAATTGATAGAGGGAATAGGGATGACGATAGAAATCACACTGAGAAACAGAAGAATTCCGTAGAGATAAAATAAAACTATTGCGACTGAGCCATCGAGCCCATCATAGCCAATCAAACAAAGGCCAAATACACGACTTTCTAACAGTGGGTTTTGGAGTTTTAAGGCTAAAAATCTCTTTATAAGCATTTTTTTCATTTTTTTTACAAGTGCACTTCTGTCTACAACATTTCCATGGAAGTTACAAATAAAATATACATAAAACAATATGAAGCTTATACTTCAAATTGTTTTAAGTCCTCCAGTAACAGAGTGTTCTCTGCTCAGATGTGACTTGTAACTCCAATCTAACCCCCCCCCCTAATGTGTGAGTACCCTAAGATTCGAATTGGTTTATGGACGCTTCCCTTAACAAACTCTCATCACTGCTTCTTGTCAGGGGCTGAGACATCAGCGTTGAAAAGTGATTTTCACTTTTTGGGAGGGCATATATTCACTTTTC
>JAOXJP010000003.1:4740684-4753111 GCA_025762735.1 Platanus orientalis
GACTTAAATGTTTTATATAGTTATTTTAGTCTAGAGTGTGCAATCATGCTCAACATAGATTGAAATTTTCATAACAGGTCACATTGAAATTTTCATATTTTTTTATAATATTTCGAAGCATTCTAGTGAAATTTCCATTAATCCCCATGACAAATAATCCATCAAAATTGATATTTTGAACTTGGATAGGTTTATAGTTCAAACCTACATCTTAAAATTATTTTTTTTTAAATTCATGGGCCGGCCCGAGACCGGGTCAATTAATGAGGGCCGGGTCCAAAACCCAGCCCGAGCCCTCCCCTACGGGTCCAAGCTTCGGCCTAAGCCCGGTCTATAATTTGAGGGCCGGGCCATAGTAGGGCCCGAGCCCCGCTCATGCCCACCCCTAACCAGAATCCTTCCACGGTTCCTCTGGCCTGATATCATCTGTGACGGCCCCCTCTGCGGCGTTCGAGGGCCTAGGCAGAGGGGGGAGAATCAATTCACTTTTGGAGATGTCACTTCACCGCTAAAAAATGAATTGATTCCCCCCCCTTAGTGTCGCATCAGGGGGGTGGCGCAGATGATTTCAGCCCCGTTTTTGTCCGGTGAAAACAGACGTGAAAATGCAATCTCGAATGGGGGCCGCACCAATCTGACAATCAAATCCACCATGCATTTCTTATTGAAAGTCTAGTTGAAGTCGTTTATCTGTTCCTTCAATAGAGGAACAGAACCGAAATCACAGAAATCTCTCATTTTCTTCTCGAACAATCAAGATTTGGTGAGTTTAGTGGTTTTCTTTATCTGAAACGATCTGGGTCTTCTTCAGAAACCCCATTTGTTGACTTTTAGAGCTTCGCAAAATGTCGAGAAACACAGTTTCTTATACGGATTCCGCGGTCCCCCCATTAACCGGTTTCCGGGGCTCCTCTCCGTCTGCTAGTTTTTTTTACTCTGAGCAGAAAGAGATTGGGTTCGTTTTCTGGGGATAGGAAGATTGTTTGCGCTTCTACAGCGTCTATGAGAAACTGGGGAGATGGCTTTTCTAGAATCAAGTTTAATGTAAGTCCATAAATCCTAGTTTCCTTTCCGTAACTTCTCTGTGTTCTTTCTTGTTTTGAATTTTCTGTCTTCTTAGTTATCTTATTAATGGACATTCTAGTTCTTATATTCCACGCCTGATTTGGCTTTTAATTGGCGATTTTTGTGGGAAGTATGCTGATCTTGTTTCAACTTCAATGCTAACTGTTAAACTAGATTGATGGCTGATCGGTTTTTCTTTTATTTTATTGAAATTTATGTGGGGGTGTTTGTAATGATGGCTGTATCTGTGGATTATCATGTTAGGATTCTTCTAGTCCAGTTAATTTGAACGCAGCTAGAGAGGTTGAGGAGCATTCTGATGTCCTTATCGAGTGTAGGGGTGTTTGTAAGTCATTTGGGGAGACGCACATCTTGAGAGGTGTGAGCTTTAAGGTGAATTTTGTCAAAAAAATTTTTTTATTTAATTTGGTGAATTTGCTAGAAGTTTCCTACATATGCAGCCCATTTTTATAACCTACTTGAAGGTGAATTTTATTTGGTCGAGTTTCTGCTTTGTTAAATTTATTTACATGATGCACTTGTGAAAAGATTTAATATCAGCTTGTAGTCTTGATAAGTCAGTAAAAAAAAATTCACCTCTTGTTATTGATTATGATGTCTAGGCTATTTATGGATGGGATTTGATCAATGGGCTCACTATTTTAGTGTTCTTTGCCAATTTATTATCTGTAAGATTTCAGAAAAATGGAAACTAAAGAAAATGGAGGGCTTATCTTCTAGAATGTGGCCGTTCTCCTATTAATTTGTGATGTTGGAAGCCAATATATCCATCTTTGAAGCAAATCAAAGTGACGGTTTTTTGTGTTCTTAGTTGGACAATTTTCAAAATTTTGTCAAATTTCTGGATTCGTTTGTGAGATATAAATAGTAGTTAGAAAACTACCTTTACAAGCTTCCATGTTGATTATTATTTAACCTACGAAATCTACTAATACAACTTCCTAGGAAAGGGAATTTACAATAATATCTTTTCCATATAACAATTACATATTCCCATCCAACTGACTTGAGTTCCCAATGCACTAGTAGTTAGAAAACTACCTTCACAAGCTTCCATACACTTTACTTATTCTAAGCCATCTAATTTTTAATCATTGGGATTTTCAAGATGATAACTTGAATAAGTAGGATTGGGCGTGGTATTGAGGCTGAGTTTGGGATTAGGCTGGAATGTTGGCCATTTTGTGGGCTTTGACTTATAGGCATGAAAGGATGTTTGTTCGTCGCCTTCACATGTCTGCATTTGTCATCTGTCTTATTTTTTTTCTTTTATTCCTAGAAGGAGGAAAGATGTTTGTTCAAGAAAGCTCAATTTGTTATTTATTTTTACCTTGTCCTGATTCCTTCCAACTGGTGGAACCAAGACACTATGCCTAGTCTTGGATATTTTTTTGTTAGTGGCGGACATTCTGTCAGGAATGATATTTCATATCTTAATTTTGTAGGCACCATCGGTTGTTTTCATTGATGAGCTGGATGCTGTTGGAAGGGAGCGTGGCTTAATTAAGGGCTCTGGTGGGCAAGAACGTGATGCTACTCTCAATCAGGTTGGTGGGAGATATTCAATATCTATGAATCATGAAAAATAATATTGCTCCGAGTCTTTGATATTTCTAACTAGATATTGGTATTCCATGTTTTGTGCAAGAAATTATAGCTCCTTGTATGCTTGGATGGGTTTGAAGGAAGAGGGAATGTAATCACTATTGCTGCCACAAATAGACCAGATATTCTTGATCCAGCACTTGTGAGACCTGGACGGTTTGATCGAAAAATTTATATCCCTAAACCAGGCCTTATAGGGCGTGTTGAGATTCTGCAGGTACTGGTTTGCACTGTGCATAAGTTAGTTTTTTGTATATTCACATCTTTCATGTTGCATCTGTGGGTGTCCTTGTGCAACTTCTCTCTAGATTTAACTTTTTTTAGCTGTTTGCAGTTAAATATGTATTTTAATCCTTGGCTGGTAGCAGGTCCATGCTCGTAAGAAGCCAATGGCTGAGGATGTGGATTACATGGCTGTAGCTGGTATGACGGAGGGAATGGTTGGTGCTGAGCTAGCCAACATTATTGAGGTTGCTGCCATTAATATGATGCGTGATGGAAGGCCTGAGGTAGGACTTTTTTAAACTTTGGACTTCAATAATTTGTTTGGTTTTGGTGAGCCCATGAAACCTAATTGCAGGGATTTGTGGACAATGTGCGATATTTTAAACTTTAGTACCTTTTAATTTTAAGTAAGGTTGTCTTGGAAAGGCTAAAGACAGCATAAACAAATATGTAAGTATATCTCTTTATATATGGAATCAACTTTATGGATATGTTACTGTGTTGGATTGGCATCAGTTTTTTGGGCACATAATGTTCATGTCTGACACCAACATTGTCGGCTTGTAGCTGTCCTTTTAGTTTCATAGGTTCCACTAACGAGCACTTTCATTGAAATTTCTATAGATTCACTCCATTTAGATATTGGTAATGATTTATTGAACTTGTGCAGATTACAACTGATGACTTACTACAAGCTGCACAAATAGAAGAAAGAGGAATGCTTGATAGAAAGGATAGAAGCCCAGAGATGTGGAAACAACTAGCTCTTAATGAAGCAGCCATGGCTGTAGTAGCTGTGAATTTTCCCGATCTCAAGAATATTGAATTTGTACTGTCCTGCACTCTATTGTATTAGTTCATATATTTACTAATGGCTTATAGTTACCTGTAACAACATTTATGTCTAACAAATACTTGTTCAAAGAAATGGCTATTCTATATATATATATATATATAAGGACTTATGCATGAACTTGTGAACTATCAATAAGTATTCGGAACTGATGGACAATTAATAGAACCCAGGTTGATATCTGTTTCTGATCTTAAACCTACAAAGATACAACATATCTTCTTTTAACAGCTTGTTTTGGCTGGTTAGTCTAGGATCGGGATTTAAATGCTTTGTATTTTTTGTAATGCTGGTCCCAAACCTGGATAAAGCAGGAGGGTTGCATCAGGTTGAGAGCCAGCATTAAACCCCACTTAAACCAGGTTTTGTTTTTGATGTTGTGGTCTAGGATCAGGATTCCCTGCTTACGGCCTTCTGAAAATTCTAGGGTGGTTTCTTAACACTCTTTTGGTTCCATTGGAATGTTGAAGGCACACGGCCAACTAAGAAACATTCAGTTTTCCTAATTCCTACACTTATTGTGATATATGCCACTCATTAGTTGGATGCATATGACACACTTACAATTACAATCTCATTGGGTCGATGGAGAGCCTTGGTTCTTAAGGCAATTCCTATTGAAGGCCCTCTAAAGATCTGGAAAATAATCAAAGCACGTGTCATACATTTGGTTGCTTTCCAGTTTCCAATTTACATCTTAACTACTACTTTCTACTCATATATACGCAATCACTGTACCTGAGAAAGTTGTTATTCTTTTTCTGTACTTATTATCCAAAACCAAGTCAACTGCATATGTTTTTCCATGCTGATGTAACTATCCAACGATTGTTAACTTTTGACAGATTTCCACTAATTATAAGCCACTAAAATCATTGGAATAACTATAATGAAACATTGGAGAAGTGTTCCATCCAACCCATCTCAGAGCATTATAACAATTATTGTTGAGATTTTCAAAAATCTTGTCATTTTTATCTGCATTTTTTTTTTTTCAAGATGAGTTTATCAGCAATTTCATGAAAGGTTTTTAAAATTTAAGAAGAAATTAACTCAAAAAAAAAAAAAAAAAAAAATCACTAAAATGTCATGGGTGCGAGTGGAAGTTTCAGAAACATATGCATTAAAATAAATAGTTTTCTATTTTGCCAAGATTCCTGATAAAAAAAATTGAAAAAAAGAAAAGAAACTGAAACAGGCTTATTAGTATCTTTGGGGATTTGCTGGAACTTGATTTGTGAATATGGCTTGTAGAAGTTAATAATGCATGTAAATGAATTGTCATTTCAAGTTGTTTATGATAGACCGATCAGTGGAGATTGTATGTCTTTGCAAATCTGAGAACATCTTTATTGCATAGTCTTTGCTGGAGTAATTGATTATTTCAGGTTGATATGCATTGAATAGAAATCTTTGAGATTTTTGCCATAGTATTCTTGTAAATTTGTTTTTCCTATTAGTATCATTGCTCATTCCAAGGAATGCTTGAGAATTCCTGTGTACAAGGTCTGTGATGGAAATTCCTTGTATTTATTTGATTAGGTCACAATTGCGCCTAGAGCTGGCAGAGAACTTGGTTATGTTCGAGTAAAACTGGACCACATGAAATTTAAGGCAGGAATGCTTAGGTATGAAATCCTTCTACAAGCCATCTACTTTCTTATTTTCTAGATATACATTAAGATAGTAATTATAATTATAACAATTAAAATGAAGAATAGCAATAGTGAAAAAGCTGCTCTCAAATGAACCGGGTGTTTAATTTCTTTCCTGTCTAGTGACGTTGTCTGATCTGCATATAGGAAAGCATCTTCTGATATATATATATAATAATTATTATTATTTTTATTATTTTTCATAACTTTCCATGCAGTCGACAATCCCTTCTGGATCATATTACCGTTCAAATAGCACCACGCGCGGCTGATGAGATATGGTATGGTGAGGATCAGGTAAGAGACATATTTCGGTCTCTTGAATTGTTAGGATGATAAATAAAGGTAAATAGGCTTCTCTCGATATCTTTGGTGGAACATTCAGGTGCATGTAGTGATAGCTTGTTGTGGTTGAGCTCACTGCTTAGTTGGGTAGTGTTGTGGCACAATCTTGACCTGATGCTGACTTTCCCACTAAAAGGAAATGATCATTGGTAGAAAATGTCACTAAGGTTGATGCGGAACCATTGTCAAACAGGTATAGAATACTCTCTAGGATTCAAATGACTGCCCAAATAAAGAATCTGCAAATTTTAGACCTAAGGGCAATTTTGTAATTTTCTCAAATAATTTGGAAAATTACCAAAATACCCCTTGAATCATGTCAGAAAATTCTCAAACCTCAAGTTCTTCTACGCAGGGATTTTTAAAAGACCTTGAATAAGGAAATAAAAAAATTCCAAAATTTATATTAAAAAAAACCCAAAGTCGTGAAATCTGTGGGTAAGGTACTGTAGCAAATCGTCAAACAATGTCACACAGATTTGATCACTGCTTCCTGACGATTGAAGATTTCGAACCACTGATTTTACTACACTCAATACTTGTCTAGATCTCTTGAAAAGAGCTAATTTGAAGGTTGGATTCAATTCGAAACTTCAAAAAAAAAATTCCAACAATCTGACCTGGAGAAGGGTTGCCGCTAGACCTGCTTTGGACTTGCTCCTATTCAATAGGAGGTGGTTGAGGCTGAAGACTATCCTTCCTATTTGGGTCATCCAGGGGCTAGGAAGGTCTCTGCAAGAGTTTTTGAAGAAAGGCTGAGAGACAAGAGATGTGTTGAATCACGTCAATGACAGTTTAAAGTCTCTGAAGAAAAATACTGTAGAAAATAATAAAAAAAAGATTTAAAGAATAGGAATTTAAAGAAGAAGAAAAAGAATGAGAAGTTAAGAAGATTAGGAAAAGATTGATAAGAAGAAGGGAAGAAGGAAACACCCACGCATGGATCCAATGCACAATTCTATTTCACGTAAAAAAAAAACTCCCTTCGTTACATATCTTATGACTTTAAATAGACATATTAAACCTAATTGAGATGAAATACCTAACTTAGCCCTACTTATTGCCTTGCACAATTTTGGCTTCTAAAACCCAAAATAAAATTTAAAAAATACCAGAAACTTACCAAAATATCTTCTAAAATCCCTAGCAAACTTATCCCTAAACATATGGCTTCAAAAGAGCCTTATTACATGCTTGAAATTCAAAATTAATAAACCCTAAACACTTACTACCATGGACATCTACCTTTGGTTTTCCTCTCTTGATAAGTCCTAAGCTTGGGCTTCCAAATGGGGTAAGATTTCTCTAGAAACTCTAATGCTGCTGCATCAAAGGTTCTTTGATAGTAATATCTTGCAAGCCAATAGCACAGTTAGAGGAGACACTAAAAAAATAATTTACGAAGCTAATGTATGTAGTATGCATCTGTAAAAATGAAGTATATTGTTCTTTGAAGCTCTTCATGTTTCTCCACGATTGATCTTCACCTTCCTACTAAGAATAATGATAATATTTCTGGATTATGTTTGTTGAGATATGGGAATCTGTTCATAATTCTCCAGAAGGCATGACTTAATTCTTTGAATTGCATATCTGGCTCTTATATCTCATATTATATGAATACCAATACTATATTATTTCTAATGGTACCTCTATTAAAAGATCTTAATTGATAGTTAGTTAAAAACATTCTCAAACGAACACTTTTCAGGAACTGTAATAGTAGTTATATGCTTCACTTTTTAGTGTGATATATATATATATATATATATATATATATATATATATATAGAGAGAGAGAGAGAGAGAGAGAGAGAGAGAGAGAGAGAGAGAGAGAGAGAATACTATATTATTTCTAATGGTATCTTAATTGATAGTTAGTTAAAAACATTCTCAAACGAACACTTTTCAGGAACTTTAATAGTAGTTATATGCTTCACTTTTTAGTGTGATATATATATGAGAGAGAGAGGATGCTTCACTTAGAACCTGGATATTTACTTCTGCTTGTCACACTGTAGAAGATGGTGACCAGTGCTGGGTAAGTTGGACATTAGAGTTTTCAATCTTGAAACGATAGAAGTCCTAAAAGGAAGACTTAGAGGAGAAGGCTGAAAAGAATTCAGAAAGCCACAACCCCATAGGAGAAGAAGGGGACTAGCTAACCTTCTTGACTACAAGTGCTAGAAATTCCTGGTCTGATTCGAGATGAGAATAAAGCAGGCAACTTGAATGATACCATAGTTCTATACTCTTTGGAGAGGCAGTACCACATCTCCAACTGATGGGAAAAATCAGAGAGACTGAGAAAAAAAGAATGGAAATATAGGAGATTAATGTGGACATTGGAGCCAAAGTGGGACCTACACGTAGCTTGGTGGGGTCCACACGAGAAGACACATGGAGTGCCTTGCTACATAAATCCAGTTGCTGATTAGAGTTTTAGTTAGATTATTTTACAGTTTTAGTTAATGTTTTATGCATTATTAGAGGTTAGGATATAGTAGGCATTATAATTAATGTTTTTGGGTGTTTTTGAAAGTTTTGTTTAATTCAAATTAAGAGTGGTGGATCACTATGCAAGGAGGCTACGAATTTTCTATTTTGAATGTTTCTTTTTTTTTTTAGTAAGTTATTTTAGAAAGTCTTTAGGTAAGTGTCATATTAAGTTTAGGTTTCTAATAAAGGAAACTTGTTCTTTGTTTTGAATTTTGAGTCTTTAAAAGAGGGGTATACAATGGTAATCAACAATGATACAAAGAAAAAAAAAATCTGGTTTTATGTTGCTTCCACGAGTGGGTGCTTCTTCTTCAAGTTTTGGTGCCTGAACTTGAACCATAGGCAGGGATTTCCTATGGATCGTGGGTAGGGATTACTCAGACAAGGTACACTTCTTCCTTTTTCTTCAACTCTTCTTCCCTTCTTCTTTTCTTTCCTTCTTTGTTTACTGTTTTCTCCATTAAAGAAACCTGAAACTCAACCTCAAGAACCATTCTTCAACAAGTTCTTGAATTCCCTTACCTTGAAATCAGAGTCCCCTCACCTTTCCCATCTGCTTTTCATCACCTAGGCCCACTTAACATTTTCCCTAAACCTGCAGCCACTGTCCCTTTTCTGTCCCCACACTATTTCTTTCAAGAATGCATATTTCCTTTAATTCTGTAACCTGCGGCAGCCTTCTATTGACTTTTCTCTTCTGTTTTTAAGGGGAGAAATTATTATCTTCTTGATTATTGACCTGCGGCAGCACCTGGTGTTAATCCCCAAATCAATTTCATGTAGAGTTTTGATTTTTCCCTTGATTTCAGTCAGGAATTTTGTGCCAACCCATTGTATCTCTGGTGGCTACTTAAAACCCTGAGTCTAGTCTCTGTGTGCTTTTGAAATCAGTATCTAATCTTGCAGACTATAAGCACTATCAGATTTCTTTTTTAATCATCTATAAACCTCTGAATCTAGCCTTCAATTCCCTGTTTTTTTTGCCCTTCAAATCCCATAAGTCAGTCATTGTTAGCCCCAGATTACAGTCCCTATTTGCTTCCCCACATTGGGTTGATATCAACCCACAGAAATCTTAGTTAGAAACTGTTATTACAGCCCCTGTTCTGATCATCAAGAAACTTGCATTTACCCAACTTCAAGCCCATGAAGTGTACCCTATAGGCCCTGTTCTGATTTTATATCTGAACCTAAAGAACTTGACCCTATTTTTGGCCTAACTATTTTGAGACCTCAAAATAACCTATAATCTGTCCAGATTTGGTGCTCATAAATTCTACTGTAATCCTTAGCTTGTGACCTGCTGTTTCAGAACCCACAACTGTCCTTAACCAGTCCTTATTCTGCCTCATAAACAGCACCCATTAAACCTACAGATTCAGTTCTTATAGACCCTTGTTATTCTAAATTCCTTTGGTCCATACACCTGCAGGATACAATATTTCTGTGGGTTGTTCTGCATCAGAGGTATTGGAAAATATTGATTTTTTTTTTTTTACTGAAATCACGACACAGGCCCTAATTTGACATCTCTGGTCTTGCCTTAACTGCCCAAAGAATCAATCAAATAAACAGCATGGCCTGAAGAAAATCAGTAATCCAAAAGATAGATTGATTTCCCTTTCCCAAAGAACAGATAAGGAGGGCTTTATTTATTTGTTATTTTTATTTATTTATTTTGTTTGGGGATAGGGAACCATGAGAATAGTTAGCTGGAATTGAGAGGCCTAGAGAGTGCACTGAAACATTGACTGGTGAAAGAATCATTTAGGAAGGTCAATGCATAAATAGTAATGCTTCAGGAAACCAAGTTATCAGACATTGATGGGGAAATGGCGTAGAAGTATTTGGGGGTTCAGAATAGGAAGTGGTTTTTCCTCGAATAGGAGCTTCAGGGAGGATGATCGTTTTTTGGAAGAGGGGAGTTGTAGCATGTGGAATAACATAGGAAATGCAATAAATTTTTTGAAACCGAGGAACATGGAGGATGATTTTGATTGATGTCTAATATAAGGTATATGCACCAAATAGACCTAAGCGAAAGGAAATCTGGAAGGAGCTTTGCAGTATCCACTCAGTATAGGATGGTCATGGTGTTTGGGGGGAGATTTAATGTATTTAAGTTTTCCTATGACAAAAGGGAGGAATTGGAATCACGGAAAGCATAAGGAGTTTTACGGACTTTGTGAGCTCTAATGAATTAAAGGATATTTGCTCTCCTCAATGTCAACTTCACCTGGTCAAACATGCAAGCTGACCCGATACTGTTTTAATCTTGTTAGAGTTTTTATTACAATGAATTGGGAAGACCATTCTGGAAATATTAGCCAGACCACACTTACTAGGGTGACAACTGACCATTTTCCTACAAAGAATTAACTCTACAGAAGACTGAAGTGACTTTTCCTTTTCAGACCGCTGCCTCATATGTATACTCAGGGCCACGGGCATAGGATTTCTATTGGAGTTGACTTACTAGCTCTTTTAGGGTCTATGCATCTCACACCCCAGGGAATGTAGGAGAGTTGTGTTTGAAGGGGATTCCTTGCTGATTATTGGTTGGATGCGATTCGACACCTTCTGTTGGTGACTATCACATTTCTTCAGAAAGACTAATACATTCGTGTCCACTTTGAACAGCCCATTCCAACGATGGTCATGATGGGCCAATGTGGTGGCTGATAGTTTGGCCGAGGGTGGCATACATATGAGAGTAGTTTATGCCAATGTGGTCTTTTATGTAGTATTTTTGCTTGGTCCTACGATGTGGGATGAAGCAGTCTGTTGTACCTTCTACTATCAAATCTATTCTCATTAGTAAAATTTTGTTGTTTTGATGAAAGAAATTTTCATTAAAAAAAAAGGATGGGAAATCCCAAAAGAAGCCAGCAACTACAAAAGCCCAACCCTGTTTTGTGCTTGTAATAGAATAATCCCCCAAGTGGTGACATTTTAGACCCCAAAAGCAAGTAAGGTCTTTGGCTTTGGAATAAACACTATAAGTTGGCTCACAGTGACCTTCAAAAATCCTTTGATTCTGCTCCATCCAAAGAGCCCAACACACAGCATGGCACACTAGACTCCAAATAATTTGCCATTTCTTAGGGATCCTCCGAATACCCCAAGACAAAAGAAGAGCATCCAGCCTTAAGGGGAAGGCCCAAGATAATCCAATCTCTTTGAAAAAGAGAGACCGAACCTCGTACACATAGGGACAATGAAGGAAGAGGTGCTGAATGCTCTCCGCATCACCGAGGCACAAAGGACAAGCATTCGGTAGAGTAAGCCCGCGATGTTGCAAGACGTCAATAGAAAAATGCTGCTTTGCCCAAAAAAAAAAAAAATCGAATTCCTTCAATGTCCTAATTCTAATAATTCATAAAATACTAAATAAAACAATAAAAGGACTCTAAGAAATTCCTAATCAGTAACATAACTTGTTTCCTAAAACCCAATGTCCTCTCGTGTGGACTCCACCATGCCATGTTTGGGCCCCACGTGACTCTAATGTTTGCATCACTTGACTTCTTTCCGTTTCCACTTTCTCTTTTGAAGACAAGCTATTTTAAGTCATATAACCAACTCCTAACCCTAGAAGCATCTATGCTCCACTCTTGAATGTGGTTTAGCAGATTCGTATGTGGCTCTAATGCACTCTAAATAGTTGGAGTCTTGTAGAAAATGCTGCCAAAACCAGCCCCATAAAATCACAATGTAGGAAAAAGATGATTTTCTGTTAATTATCAAAAAAAAAAAAAAATGTAGGATAAAGATGGTTTTCACTCTCACCATCTTCTTAGAAAAGTACACATGTTTATGGGATGAAGATCCTCTTCTTATGTAGCTTGTTTGCTTAGGCATTTACTTTGCACCACCCCCTCCAAGAAAAACGCTAATACAGGACAAGGGAGTAGATACTAAAAATTGATGTAGAATAATTTTCCAAAGCCTTAAACAATGGTTAGATTTAAAGTGCGGAAGTAAAAGTTTTCAAGACTTGAATTTAGCACTTCAAGTAGCCTCAAAATAAGAGGAAATAGATAATAGAATCACAGAAATTGAGTTTAGAAGAATATAGAATGAAAATAAGAAGAACAGAAGGAAAAAGATCCAAAAAGGGTATTTCAGTAATTATGGACAGACAGTCCAAAAATTACCA
>JAOXJP010000003.1:4758467-4778422 GCA_025762735.1 Platanus orientalis
GTAGAGTAAGCCCACGATGTTGCAAGACGTCAATAGTAGGAAGACTTTCTTGCAGACCCAACCAGAGGAAAAAAGAGACCTTTGAGGGGATGCACCGACTCCAAACTTTCCTCCACACATGATTAATTGTAGTGCTTGACCATTGGACTTGAGAGATTTCACTGAGAAAAGTCCATTTTTAATACAAATTTGTTGTTATTGATCAACAAAAAGATATTTCAAAATGGCTGGTGACTAAAGGTCCATAAGCCTTAGAGCCATTGCTAATTTGCTAGTGCACTATTTCGCGTTATATATATTTCTGGCTTTGATGAATCAGTGCCTTTATTTTATGTTCTTTCATTCTAGAACTATGAGTTTGTTGATGCCTTTTAGTATTTTGATTATGATTCCTATCTGCTTGTTTGGACATCATTTTCTTGTTTACAATCTCCTAGATATCGAGAGATCTAGTTATTTTGTGCCCTTCCTTGTTTTCATTCGTCTGGGAGCTATTGTGATGCACACGAGTGTTTATGATCTGATGAAATATTTCAGTTGAGCACGATTTGGGCAGAAACAGCAGATAATGCTAGGTCAGCTGCACGAACTTTTGTTCTTGGTGGCCTTTCTGAGAAACATTATGGGTTATCTGACTTTTGGGCTGCAGATCGACTGAATGTATGGTTAACCATTTCATATGCCTTCAGTTTGTTTTTCTCTATGTTATTACATTAAGTGGCGATTTTTGTGTCCATAAATCATGACATTCAACTAATTTCCCATCATCAGGAGATTGATTTGGAGGCACTGCGCATTCTTAACAAGTGTTATCAACGTGCTAAAGAGGTATCCTTAGTTATGGAAGCACTTGTTAGTAACCGTTATAAGATCTATAGCCATATAAACCACCATATTTTTCATGTCATCTGTGTGTTTCAGATCTTACAGCGAAATCAAAAGCTCATGGATGCTGTGGTCTATGAACTCATTCAAAAGAAAAGTCTCACTAAGCAGGAATTCTTTCGCTTAGTTGAGGTACATGGCTCCCTTGATCCGGTGTCACCCAATATAGTTGACATCAGGGTCGCCAAGCACATGCAGTTCCAAGAAATAATGATGGATAAGAAACAAACAATTCAAGGGAGCAATATATGAGGTACATGGGCAACCCTCTGTCAACTGCACCTCTCTTGACTGTAAATATTACAAATCCGTAATTTTATGACAGTCATTTATAATTTGGTTTATTTAGATACTCTCCGATCTTGATAAAAAAAGAGGAGGGTCAAGCAAACACCAAAACAACAAAAATATGGCAAATAAAAGGAAAAGTATTGGCGTTGATTATATGCTGTCATACCAAATAGAATCACCAATACGTATCGATTCAAAGTCAAACTTGATATACATGTAGGATAATATGCCTGGTGGTAGGGTGATAATAGTAGGGTGCACATCTTTTGTTTTAGTCAAGTTGCACCTGTCTTTTAACTTTTTGATTTGATTTGAAGGGCATTAATATGTTTTTACTATTCTAAAGCTAATTTGTAATTTTCCCTCCTTGTCTTGGATTGACCATGCTCTATCAACTCAATCTTTACTGAACAGGACAGTGGCCATGGGTGGTGACTGCAGGCTTCTTTTCTTCTCCGATCTAGCAACCGGCAACCTAAGGAATCATATCACCATTGATGGAGACCTGAATTATCCTCTGTTAATCGGGTTTAACCATCTGAATCTTCTCTACCAATTTGGACACCAACAAAATATTTTCGACTTGTGGAGTTCAAACGGAGGAGAAAAGGATAAATGGGGACAGAATCTATGGTTTTTAAGGTGTCTTAGTCAACATTGACAACTGGACGTGCATGCTTCAATAGCTGCAACTACTTGGACCCTTCTCTTCTTTGCCGGGTGGAAAGAGAGGCAATGACAAATGTTACTGTCAACGCCTATGTTAAAATTGAGTTGTATCATTGTCTATGTTTTTTCTTTGTTTCTTTTTTCCCGTCTGCACTGAAATTGAATTCCATCTGATAATATATATCTCCTCGGCATTGCATTCTTTTGATTGTTGAGATAAAAAAAATGGCAAGAATGTGGCTTATTCTTTCTTTTTGTCTCCAAACAACTTGTTCTTTTAATTTTTGACTAGCAAGTGAATTATGTAATCAAATGACATTTTGGAAACAGAAATGTTCTACGGAGTAGTTTGAGAATTCAAAGAGGTTTGTTTATCATGATGTAATACTGGGGGGTCCTACCAAATTGAATTAACATTAAAATTTTTGAAAACGAGAAACTCGTGTGATAGAACTGAAAGCTTGAGCCTTGAGGCTTACCATGTTATCGTGTATTCATTCATTCAACAAATGAGGATAAAGTTAGATATGGTCCGTTAAATAGTCACGACACTTACCAGAAAGATATCTACTATGAAGAAGATTCCTTCATAGTCGTTTTAGAGAAAGACAAGTGTCACAAGAACTCTTGCAATCCTGGCTTGAAGAACATGGTCGATTGTTTTGAGAAGAGATTCCTTAAGCTAGTTGACGAATAGAAAATTCTGGGCTTAAAAAGTCTGGGTGGCATCCGGCACTCGCCATTCTTATGATGGGGCTTCTTGGGCTTCGGGGGCTGCATTGGTTTTTTTCCTTGACATTCCGGGGGTTTGATTTAAACCAGGGGTGGCCATGTTTGACACGAGTCCGACATGAAATAGGCGGGTTAGGGTTGACTGTAAACATGTTTCAGGTCAAAGCGGGTCAACTCACTTTGATACGATTAATAAATGGGTTGGGTTTGGGTTGAGCCATATAGCCATATACCCTTATCTTGACACACGACACGGATCTGACCCACCAATACAAATTGCCACCCCTGATTTGAATGGACACAGGAGCTTCACGCTCTTCTTTGGCAAAGGGTGCCTAGCAACCTACGACTTATTTTCCCCCAATAACTTCAACTCAATTAACAATTTAGGAGAGAGAGAAGAGAGTTTAGGAATTTACAAAGATTGGGGTGTTTTATTTGGGGAGAAATTTTTAGGAGAGAGGAGAGTTTAGGAATTTACTAAGATTGGAGTGTTTTATTTGGGGAGAAATTTTTAACCAAAAAAAAGTGGTATTCAACTCAAATTAAGAATTGAAGGAATCTTAGAATCTAATGAGAGATTGTGACGTTTTATTAGGGAAAAGAGAGAGAGAGAGAGGTTTGGGATTTTAACTAGAGATTGAAACATTCTAGCCGGGTGAGAAATTTTATCACCAGAAAAAGAGGGACCTAACTCAAAGCAGGAATTTAGGGAAGATAGGGAGAGAACTCACGAATTTAATGAGATTGGAGCAACATTTTATTAACAATAGGATGAAAAATACATAACATGTGAATTGTTAAGTAGACAAGGCATTGGGTACTTGTGTGCCAAAACTAATGTGAAGGAAAATGTTTAAGTTGAGGGATACGTGACAAGAGAACTAAAAAAGAAAATGAGGTCCCCATAGCACACCGTGTGTGTGTGTGTGTGATCACCTCGTACAGAATGGGGCTGCAGATCTCCCACAGCTGATCCAGAAAACCCAGTTGCAGTAATAAGCCAAATACACGACAATGCGGATCTATAATCATCTCATACTTGATTACTTAGATTGAAACTTAAATTTCCAACTGAAAAACCCAAGTAGCTATGCCTAGGCTTGGAGTTTGATTTCCAGTAAGTTTGCATTGCTTTTTCTCTAAATAACATATCTTTTGCTCAAGGGGAAAAAACTTCCAATTGTCACAAAGAATAGCAAAAATCATAAGCCCATAACATAGACATTCATCAATAAAAAGTTTCTCATCATACTCAAAGGGGTAAATACCATCGTGATCGCCAGCAATCAATACAAGTCGAATTCCAGTGAACTTATCTCACCGGAATTTTATCAGCCTAACATCCTAATAATAATGGATTTACAGAAGAAACGACCATACTAATCACTGATTAATTGATTTTCCACTAACTCCTACCATCTCCAAAAATAAACATACAAAAATAGATGGGCATTGCCACCCAGTGCTTTCAAGCATCTTATTCATGGACTTCTCCATTCGTCATGCAGCAGGTCAGTAGCCGTACCCTGATAACACATAATGGAAAGCAGTTAATTGATTTACTGTATTTGGAACTCAAAATAGTAGGAGAATCCAAAAGAACATATGGGCTCTGAATTTCATTAAAGACCAAAACCTGAATTATCCATGGGGTTCCCAGTAGGCACTGGTTCTGGTTCCTTGATGTCAACAACCACAACATCTGATGTGAGGAAGGTCCTTGCTACTGAGGCTGCATGTTCTAAACAACATCTAACCACCTGGTTTCAGAGCACACATCAGTTAGATAATTGGCCAAAATAGCAGGTTCCAATCCACAGTACTGTCTTGACTCCAGCAAACTAGAGAATCAACTAGTCCATTTATATGTGCAACTTGCCACAGCCAAAAACCAATATGACCCAGTCCCAACTCAGGTGTGAAGCTGACAATTCATAGAGGTAACTAAAACTCCAGCAGCAAATTGCTTGTACAAGTAACTCATATCTACACCCACAATACATTACACTGTTGTTGTTCTGATGTAGCAGTCAGCAGAGCTTGACAAGCATCAACCTCTATCGAAATCCAAACCCAAAAAGGGTTCAAGGGGTTGATTGGTTTTGGGCCCCACATGGGCCCATCTTAGGGAAGCACCTCTAGAGTTCAAAATATGAGGGATAATTGGGTTGGATTAGTTTGGGTGATAGGTGTTTACAGTAAATTAACCAACTCTCCCTAAACCTTAAGGTGTTAAGAGATATACAAATTAATATACTTCAACACCACACAGGAGGAACACTGTTCTCTCCAGGAACACACTTGGGGAGCTAGGCACGAGTCCACACAATGCGTACACACACACACACACCACTACATCTGGGAAATACTCCCACTGGGATTTGAACTCGCGACCCAACCTACTCTGATACCATGTTGACAGTAAATTAACCAACTCTCCCAAAACCTTAAGGTGTTAGGAGATTCACAAATCAATATACTTCAACAAAAAGTAGTTTATATTTGATTACAGATAAATTTTGGTAAACTTACATTTGGGGCAGTTTCGGTCTAGATTCAAATTTAGACCTCATTTTGTCATTTAGCTTCAGCGGGTTTCAGTTTGTTTGGTTCTTGGATGTTTAGAGATGAGAAGTTTTGACTTTTCAAACTTCTACTTTGTTTCTAATTAGGAGTCTTAGTGAAAGTCATTATTATTATTATTATTTTTCGAGAAAAGGCAGAACTTTATTAAGACCCAACAAGGGCGAAAGCAGGACAAAAACAAAATACAAAGCAGACCCTCACCAAAGGAGTGAAAGACCAGGAAAAGAAAGGCAAAAATTGAAACTAAATAAAAGTTATTAGACAAAAGCCTTTTTTTCTTCTTTTCTTGAATGGTAATCAAGGAACAATTTATTGAAGAAAAAAAAAACAAGAAAAAAACTTCACCTAGGGATGAAAGAAGAGACACACAACAACAAAGGAAGGCCAAGCGGGCCCAACAACCAAAACAAAGAAGACAACCCAAAAAGAACAAGATTACAACTCATGCCAACTTGACTCCCATTCCCCTTATACAAAAGCTTGTAAGAGTTATCCTCATTATTATTGGAATTTAGATAAAGAAGTTCTAGTTTGGAGGATTTCCAACATGTGAGACCACCTTAGGAGTGACCTAGGTTATCTCTTCTTCTCCCTTGATCTTCTTCTTAATTTTGGTACTCTTCACAACCTACCATTTACAAAGTACTGTTCACAATTCACCATTCACGAGTTACTGTTCATGGTTCACTATTCATGTACTATTATTAACAGCAACTCCTCCCTTCCCTTTTCCTATCTTCTGTTTCAGCTATCTTTATCAGTTTATTTGCTGCAGAATTTTCCAATACAGTTAATTTTAACCTTAGTGATATCAATCATAAATATGGCAGACTGGATTGGACAACTATGGAGGGAAGGTAAGCGGGTCACTGGTCTTAGGCCGAATCTGTTCCATTTTCAACCTCTATACCAGAAACACCTAAACTCTAATATGAGCACAGCTTTAAATTTTGAATAAACCACATTCCCTATGGAGTCCTGGTTTAAAAACTTGGAATTGGGCAATTCTGATCAAAAGTCACAAAATATGAACGATTCCGGATTCAGATCTGCCAATTCTTCTACAGGCCTAATTCTGACCCTAAAGTCGGACCGGCCTCGGCTGATTCTGAGTTGGATCGGCCAATTTGACTTGAAATTGGACCATTTTTTGAAACCATGTGAGAAGTACAAGGGAATCAAAAGTACAAGATTAGCTACCATCCTCATGTCTCAAAAATATAGCTGAAAACAGAAGAGCAACTTACCTTGGTGGGATCAATTATTCCAGCTGCCATCAAATCCTCGTATTTTCCAGTTGCAGCATTGTAACCATACTTGAAATTGTCACTGGATAGCACCTGAAAAAGTCCGGAACATCACCAGTCAACAATGTGAACTTGCAGATAAAGCAAAAACTTTTTGATAGCTTGTCCAGATCTTGAGGCTTGATATGTGTGCATACCTTCTCAGTGACCACACTTCCATTGACACCTGCATTTTTGGCAATTAACTTCAGAGGGTAGCTTAAAGCCCTTTTAACAATATCTGCTCCAACCTGCCAACAATCCATGGTATCCCACGTCAGAATAGAGCTAGAATCTTAAACTCGCAAACACTTAAAAGATGCATCACCTTTTGCTCATCATTGTCAAGAGTATCCTTTATGGCATCAACCTTTGCAGCAAGTCTCAACAGGGTGCACCCACCACCAACTACAATACCTTCCTCAACAGCTGCCTGAGAACCCATTGAAATTGCAAAATTGTGTCTAGCTATGACAGCAGCATTTGTAAAAAAAAAAAAAAAAAAAAAAAAAAAAAAAAAAAAAAAAAAAAAAGAGAAAGAGGCCCTAGGGACTATAATGTAAAAGCTACGATGTATAACTGACAATGTCATAAAGTCACATTGAAAGATACCTTTGTTGCATTAAGGGCATCCTCTACTCTCAATTTCTTTTCCTTGAGCTCTGTTTCTGTTTGTGCACCGACCTGCTCATATTAGTTAGGAACATTATATTATTATAACACACAACAGAGTATCTCAAAACTTCCTTGATTGACCAGAATCTGCAAGTTTGGTTGATAAATGCTTGAGGGATGACCTGAATGACAGCAACACCACCTGAGAGTTTTGCAATTCTTTCATTGAGCTTCTCTCTCTCATAGTCTTGTTCGGAAGCCTGAATAGCCACACATGTCAAAGAAGTTTAATGTTGGTAGACAAAAAAATAAAAAAAATAAAAGAAAGAAAGAAAGAAAGAAAAAAGGAACAAGCGTGAAGCTTGACATTCTAAAATTTCACCTCTATGAGGTTCCGGATCTGAGCAACCCGCTTATTTACTGCTTCCTGTGTGCTGCCATCACCAACAATTGTGGTAGCATCCTTGGTGAGCACCACCTTGGCGGCATGACCCAAGACCTCCTTGTCAGCTTTGTCCAGGACTAGTCCAACCTCTTCTCTGATTACAGTTGCTGACCACACCAAAACCTCTCCACTACTCAGAACAAACCAACAAAAGGGACTACATACATCTTCACTGTTTTACCATGATCATGGGAAAAATGCAAAATGCAAAAGGTAATATTACTAGACAAGGGGCTCACCTCCAGTAAGAATAGCAATATCATCAAGGTATTGGCTCTTGCGATCTCCAAATCCAGGAGCTTTTAGTGCAGCAATCTTCAGTGCTCCTCTGAGCTTATTCACTACAAGAGTAGCTAGAGCTTCCTGTTCAATGTCTTCAGCAATTATCAAGATTGGGTATCCCCCCCTAATAGCATCTTCCAAAACGTTGATGAGATCCCTTGCATTTGTGATCTTCTTGTCAACAAGAAGCAACTACATAGACAACATCCATATATCAGAATACACAAATAAAGACCTTTATAGTTACAAAATAAGGCTTTCTTAAAGGAAATAGGTTAGAAGAACTCATGGCACAACATCATACCTTGCAATTTTCATATTCAACTGCCATTTTCTCACTGTCTGTCACAAAGTAGGGGGAGATATAACCACGGTCGAATTGCATTCCCTCTACAACATAGAGGCTGTTCTCAGCACTCTTTCCTTCTTCAAGTGTCACCACACCTTTCCTTCCCACCTTACTCATGGCTTCAGCTATCATATTTCCTATTTCATAGTTGTTTCCTGCACTAACAGCAGCCACATCTGCTAGTTCACTGTCTTCAACCTGAAATGTGGTACGACATTCACAGTAAACTTTTTATCTGACAAAAACCCAAAACTGAAATATTGAGATCTTGTTTTAAATGATAAAAGAAGCTGAAGATCACTTATTCAGTGCAATAAACAACACCAAATGATGTTCAAGTTCAATACCAACCAAATTCACATTGGTGATTATTCTAAAATACCTCTTTTGACATTAACTTGAGCTCGGCCACTAAAGCTTTAGCGGTCTTCTCAATACCCCGAGTAATTTGAACGGGATTAGCACCAGCTGCTACCACCTGGATGATGCATCCCCAATTTAGTGATTCACCACTCTTTTAAGTGCACACAGGAAATCTAATGAAAGGAATGCCACACAAACCTTAACACCTTCAGCAATTAGACCTTGAGCAAGAACAACAGATGTCGTGGTACCATCCCCAGCCAGATCATTGGTCTTCGCAGCAGCTTGCCTCACCAACTTGGCACCAATGTTCTCAACAGGGTCCTCCAACTCAACCTGTAGACAAATCCAAAGGAGCAAAAGCATTAATTAAACATCCAACAAATCTACCATACATTTATCACTTTATCAGCTATATTTAATCACAATTGCAAGACAACTAGGAGATTAACAACAACAACAGCAAGAAAAGCAATAAAAAGTGAAACAAGAGAAGACATGCACATTAAAGGTGAAACTGAACACCAAAAATCATTTTCCGTTTCACATTTCATCAGATCAAAGATTAAACAGTAAAATCATTTAACAGTAAAGAATACCTCCTTAGCAACGGTCACACCATCATTAACAATTCTTGGGGATCCATACTTGCTCTCCAAGACAACATTCCTGCCCTTTGGACCCAGAGTAACCCCAACTAGATCTGCAAGCTTGTTAACACCAGTCTGAAATTAACAAATAGAAAGCATTAGCCATTGCAAAACACTCCAAAACTTCAATGCAAGAGGAAGCAAACCCAACTGACATGCAAAATCTCACCTGCAGCTTCTTAATGGCTGAACCATCCTTGTTGAAATACAATTCTTTGGCCATCGCCCTTATCTTAGGAGAACATCTTCTTTGAAGAACCACATTCTGTCTCCTTCCACCAAGGGAACTTGAAGATATGGAAGCCAAAGAAGATAACTTCTCTGAAGAATTAGAAAGATTCTTATCCACTGCACGGCTGCAAGGAGCCGCCAAAGAGCTAATGGAGGACATGGCAGTGAAAGTCGATGCCATTTACTTTAAGAAACCTGAAATATTGTTGACACCATTTCATCCCAGAAATTCTCATCAACAGGAGCACCAACACAGTGCATACCAGGTTATTTAAAATAATAATAATAATAATAAAAAATAAAAGAAGAATGAGATTTGCTGGAACAACCCAAAACAATATTGATTATGAATCATTGTCTTAATAGTAGCGCTATCTTAAGCCAAATTTCTCATTCACAACCCACAAAATTGGTCAATTAATCATTTCATGGGACCATAATTCTTGCTTTTCAATATCACCCCACTCAACATAATTTTGGATCCTCCCCAAGGCAACTTTTCATGCATATAACTAAATTACAATCATTATACAAGTTTGTAAGTGTCCTTTAGAAGTAGAACGCATAATCTATTTAGCTAAAAAAGACAAGCTCTAACCAAAATAACAAACTAATCACCACTTTTATGTCTGATATTCTCACTTCAACTAAAACTTAATGCAACCCAGAAGTTCTAAGTACCCTCCTCTGTTAAATCCAACAGCTATGTGGAATGTATCCACTCATGTCTTACAATCATATTGGGGCACGTTTTCAAATTTATCCCCGTCTCCACCCCCCCCCCCCCCCCACCCACATCCTTTTTATTTTTATTTTTTATGAAGGGTGTTCAGTAATTTAAAAACAGACTTGAAGGTCGTCTCTGATATAAGACCCTCCATCTCATAAGTCATAACACACACCTGTGGATATTACTTGTTGCAAGTATGATCAAATATATCCGCATAAAACCTTAAAGCTTATTCATTTCCATAATTATCCACCAGTTAAATGAAAATAAGAAAGTGCAAGAACAATCTTCCATTGTTTTCAACAGAAAATTTCTACAACCTCCATTTCTGTAATCTTTTCCACAATATAAATCCTAATCCATTCTAAACAACAAACCCAAAACAGAAACCACAAGATTACAAATTCAGTAGATTAATGAAACCTCAACTACTAAATGAACTGGTCAATCAACAGCCAACTACTTGTACAAAACCTCCCAAAGAAACCCTAAAACCGCTTGAGCTCTAATTCAGTTGCAGAAGCTGAAAAACCAGTAAAACAAGAGAACGTACCTGAAACCGCTTCTGAAAAGCTAGGGTTTACAAGTAATGGGAGGCGAAGCAGGGATAGAGCTCTAAGCTGGAGAAACTTCGGCTAGTAAGAAATGAGAGAAGGTTATACTTATCGAAACAATCGCGGCTCCTCCTGAAGCTTCGGGCAAATCTGGGCCGTGGACACTATATTGTTGTGCAGAACGTTCTAGAACATTTAGAGTAATCTAGCAATTGAGTTAGGTGATCAAGTGTAGCAAAATTTTCTGTAGCTTTTGGTAGCATGAACAAAACATACAAAAAGGCAATCTTGAGAACAGAGTTTCTGTCCAGGATTTTGTATGTCATATAAAAAGGATAGGTGCATAGGGGTAAAACTGTAAAATCAGTTTTCAAATGAAAAATGAATACTCATAAAAATGCCCCTGGATTTCTTGCACACAAAAGAGGTGTACATGGGCCAAGGGGCAGACACATCACCGTCGAAAAGTGCTAAGCGTGCCCCCAAAAAATGTAAATCACTTTTTGGATGTGTCCGCCCCAGGTCTATGTGCATAACTTGCACACCTCTTTTGTGTGCACGAAATCCAGGTTAATAAAAATGAGGCATATAGGGTTAAAACGACAAACAAAATATTTAAATGAACATTTACTCTCTATTTAAAAGAGTCCAGATTTGCTAAAAGCAAATTACCGAAATCTCTTATTAGAATAGGACAGGTTGGAAACTGATTTTCAAATATTTTGGTTACTTAATTGAATGATAAACTTTGCTTAACGCCATTTACGATATCTAAAATAATTTTTTTTATTGTTATTTTCTTGTTTCTTTGCTCCCTTATTACTCAATACGTTGGTTCGTTTTATTTGAAGATATCTTGCATCCATTAACATTGATTGAACTTGATGAAAGATTTTCTTCTTCTATTTTTTTCTTCTTCTTTCTTTACTAGATCAAAGGTTATCAATAGATTACTCCAAAAGCCACTATTGATAAATTGAGACCCTACGATTTGTTTTCAAGTTGACAATATGCTAATTAAATAACTTAGACTAGAAATTTTTGCAAATAAACTTTATTGCCTTTAAATGATCATTGAACGGTAGCCATTTTATAGTATACCTGGCAACAAATAAAAAGGCGGGCTGTGGATGACATAGAGTTTGTTAAAATAATAAGCATTTAATCTTCTACATACTTAAAAAAAATAGAGATCACCACACAATCTCAGTCATAATAAAGAATATGGTATTTAACATATTCTCATGCAATTGCCATTGTTTAGGGTGTTGAGTAAAAAAAGCACCGGGGTTCATTATCAGATTTAAAATAACTAAGTGGTATGGGTACCGATACAGTGGGGATTTAGTGACATTTACATAAGAAGTAATAATGTTTAGGCCAAGTTGGTCCTAATTCATCCAAGGAAGACCAACTCGTACCAATATCAATGTTGGTAGATTTGACAATTGAAACTGAATTTTTAATCCTTGGCAAGGATCCCATTCTCGATGCTATATTAGTTAAAGGTTGGCTAATGCCCATAGAAGTACATGAAAGTATCTATAATAACATCAATGCTAATCTTGGGGTTCACAAAACAAACATTCCGGATCTGTGAAACATAGGTTTATAGCATGCAGACTGATACAATAAAGATAGAGGATTTCCATGAAAAAAATCCTCTTTGATTGTTAACAAAGATTTTTTTTTTTGTAAAAATTCAATAAAATTATCCTCTTGGACTAGTCATATTCCCTTGTTTCAAGGGATCAAATATCATGAATGAGTTTTTGGATGGATCAGTTGATCCAACAAGAAGGAGTGGGCATAGGCCGAGGCTTGGGCTTGTACATTTTTAATAAACTTAGGCTTGGGCCTGACCCTAATTAATGATCGGGCTTAGGGCTAGCTTCGGGCCGGCCCATGAATTTAAAAAAAAATTAATGTTGAGAGATAGGTTTGAACTTTAAACCTATCTTGTAATAACTAATGCTTTAACTAATAGTTTGTTTGGCAGCCACCTGTAATGTACTCATTTCATTTAAGCTTCTCAAAGCATTTGTAGTCATAAGGTGATGGTTTGTAATGAACTCTATTAAATTTATATTGATTTGTTAACTACAATTAGTAATGAATCATCTTAGGTTTTTCTATAAAATGAAACGTCTGAGGTTATTAAGCACAAATTGGTGCAAATCTGAATGAGTTCATTACAAACCATCCCATTGTGGCTACAAAAGCCTTGGGAAACTCAAATGAAATGATTACACTATAGGTGGCTGATAAATGCAGCCTAATTGAATTACAAAATTTTACTTGTTTTAAAAAACATAGAAAACTATATATTTAAATTCTAAGGATTGTTTATTTAAAAAAATACTAGCGAGTGATACCATTCCACATAGCCTTTTAAAATGAAAGGAAGAAATGAATATTAAACATAGAAAGGACTACCCCTTTGTTTAGTGTAATAGAAAGATTGATTTCACTAGGACTTGAACCTAATACTTATTATAAAAAAACATTTTTATCAACTAAACTATGTAATATTGATAGTTTTTAAATACTTAATATATTATATATAATACATATATTTTATATATGCAAAAATTCAGGCTGGGCGGAGGTAAGCCCAAGCCCAACCCTAAATAAAAGTGTGAGCCTTGGGCCGGAATCAAACCCTTGTTGGGTCGGGCTCAGGCAGACCCAGCCCATGCCCACCCCTAAACACGAGAGAGAGAGAGAGAGAGAGAGAGAGAGAGAGTCCTCTCATAATACAGGAGAGGGAAGTGAGTTACCTGCATATATTTTTGGTTCTTAACTGCAGTTGGACGAAACAAAATAAAGAATTTTCAAAACAACCGTTAGAAACCGAGCTGGAAACAAGGAGCCGTAAGGTGTTAATCCCCTTCGTTTTCAACGGTGAACAATTTTCTTTTAGCCTATTCAAGAGAAGCCCATATACAACTTCTGTCTAGCAAGTTGCGGTCGAGGACAATAACAGCTCTATTATTGTTTTTGTTTTTGTTTTGTTTTGTTTTTGAATTTTAAAAGCTGAGGAATCAACAAAATATTATGAATAAATCCAAAAAAATAAAAAATAAAAAACTTCAAAACCCAAAGGGTCGTGGCCTCTTGGGTATTCACACGTCACAAGGAGATTGATGTACAGTATCAAGTGTCTGTCACGGTTCACGTCAACTTCACTGTGGAAGCTTACGTAGTAGAACCGGACTCCATCGAAATAAATTTTAACAAGATAACTACTAATTTAAACGAGATTTATACTGTTGAGGGGCTGCTAAAGTTCCATGTCTTCACCTGTCCAAATCCAATTCTGGCCTCAGAAACTGTACAAATCTATAATAGGGCCATTGTTCAAAGCACAAGCCACGAGTCCGTCCAAAGATTTCTTAATCGAGAGGAGCACTGAAATGAAGTTGATAGTGTTGCCTCTGCCCACATAAGCAAGAAAAATCCTTCTGCTTGCTGGATTGCAGACTTGATTTAGAGATAGGGAGACTCCTAGTTGACGTTTAAGGTTAAAATCGTTATCAATGAGTCCTAAATGAATACCCTTCAGATTTTGACAGTTGCGTGATTTTAATTTCGTAACAGTTTTCTGCTTTCTAGTTTACATTGGAACTGGATAATAAAGGTATTGTGATGGTGTCTTGAATTCAATCCAAAGAACCACCCAAATGACCTGTTTGATCCAAATCGGATCATTGATCTGAATCATTTATAAGGTGTAATATTCATTATAGTGGAAGCTTTTTAATCATCTTTGTTAGTAAACATTAATAATATTGTTGAGCCACATTAATTCTTGTATTACGTGTGATTAATTTTTTTTTATTTGTTTTTCTAATAACCCCAAATTCAATCCATTCATCATGATACAAGGGTTATACTCATCTTGTGCTCTCTCAATTGAAGAAACAGATTTATAATTATAAATGTGCTTCGAGTAGGAAAGTACATCGGGCTGGCTCTAAGGCAGCTGGGCCGAAGCAAATGAGACTAGACTCATTTCGAGGCTGGCCACTCGTTCTGAGATGGGCTTGACCCAAAGGTTTCATGATGAAGCCCAAGTCCAGTCCAAAGTTGGGACTCATTTAGGCATCATAAAGACCAGCCTGAGCCACGTGCATCCCTGTTGTTAGGTTGAACCATCTGTGTGCATGGGTTACGACAGCTAGATGAGCACATGAGCAGAGCCCATTTCGTGCATGGACCTGCATGCCCATGGGTCAGAACAATGGCTTGAAGTTAATGACCAGTAAATACTTAGAACAGGCTTGTATTTCCTTCTAGCCTGAAACTAGCAGCCTAACATTAGCAACTATTCCTGAAATGGATTAAATCATGATGGGCTAATAACCCATTTATGGGTTCATCCCCTTGGACTTGGGTTATTCCTGGTTTGTCTTGCTGTGACCCAAACAGAGTTCATGTGTAGTTGTGCAGTCACCCCAGAACCTGTTACTGTTGTTAAATGAACCTGTTATTGTTGTTAAATACATCCTTTGAACTGGAAAGCCGCCAATGCCCTCTAGATAGGGTGGCTGTGGCATCATCCTTCCAGGGAGGAGTCTAGGGAATGAAATCCCCTTGCCAGCACTTCAGCAGTGTGCGGGCTTGAATGGCTCCCAATGGAGCCCACTAGAAGAAGAAGAAGAAGAAGAAGAAAAAAGAACTGGAAAGCCATTCATCCCCTTAGAAAAGCTTACGAAGTGGTGGATCACCTTCCACCATACTGGGTGTAGAGAAGCTAAAAGTCATTCCAATCAAATGGCATTTTGAAACCGTTAAGTCCCCCTTTCGTGTCATAATTGTGTTCTAAGTTTCTAACTTAACCTAACAAAACCAAAGAAAAAATGTACCCTCACATGGGAACGTAGAAATAGGACTTGGAATCCTCAAGACTACTTGACCATTTTGGAGACTTCCTGAGATTGTTAGGCCTTCGAGTGGGAAAGAAGTAAGGAATTTGATCACTTATTCCTTACACAAGGAGCTTCTCATACATTACGTAAAAAATGTACCTTTCAAGCTAACTGTACTCATTCTTCTCACCTGACCGTCATCTTCCTCCATGGACTCTAATCCCTATTCCAATCTGTTCATGGGTCCCTGCCATTTGATCCATGGATTGGTCCGTTGAGAAACCCGATTGGGGCCGCCGGAATTTTACTCTTTAATTTATAGGGTTTTCCCATCCAAGAGGTTCCCTACTGATTTAGCTGTCTTGATTAATTAAGCAATAGGTGAACGGTCCATTGAGGGCACCAGATGTTAATGAGTTTGGATCCTCTACAGTCAGTAAACACTGTCAACATGCTGTGACGGTGGACAGCGCAACACATGGCTAAAAATTTAAAACGTTGACTAACTTTGGACAGGATTTTAATTTTTTTAGCCACACGTCGTGTTATAAACAATCACGGCATGAGAACGTAGTTTAACGACCGTAGCGGATCCTAAGTGCATGTGAATCCGTTTCTAGATGGTGTGGTATCCACGTGGACCATATAACCGATGGGTCAACTGTTATAGAGTAGATGGGTCACAATCAAAGAACATTGACTGTTTCTTGAATGGACACCATGATGGAAGGTTGCCGTTCTATTAAGACTAAAGGGGTGCTTGATAAGGTGGATCAAAGGTTAGTCAGACTAAGTCCTGAGAAGGAGAAATGGCAAGAAATTGACATGTATGGATCAAGATGCACCCGTGATCAGTACGTTATAGGGACTAACCATAAGAAATGACATGTTTTGAAGTTGAAATTTATTGGCTCAATCACCTTACAAAACCCTAATATAAGAATCAAGTGCTTTGTCAATATTTTTTGCTACCCGGCGGATTAATTGTTTACCGGTTTACTTCCTTTTGATACCTTGGCTTCTCAAGGCTTTCCTACTGACAAGCCATGGAGAACACAATTATAAACTAGACCTCTTACTGGATTGAACCAGTGAACCAGCACACCGAACCAATAAACAAGTGGATAAAGAATGTCGTTGAAATGCTGATTTTGACGTTATATAATAGCAAGAAAATCTTCTGCAACGGAAGTAGCATGCGCCCTTTCACAGAGGGTGCGGGGTGTGGCCCCTGTGAGAGGGTACACCCTACTCCTGGTGCAGAGGATCAAGCCTCTATTTAATATATCATTTTTTAATGTCAACTGACATCATGATCTTGTTAAGGTAGGTCAGCAAGCTATATTAAAAAGTACATCAACCAATTTGACTAGGGCTGTAAACAAAGCGAATTTGAATATGATATAGTCACACCCGTATTCGTTTATTTAATCGAATATTGGACGCGGATTTGAATATCTTAAAATATTTAAAAATATAATCTGTGTTTGTATTTGTTTATTTAAATGAATTCGAATATATCCTATTACACGTTTCTATCAGAAAATTAAGATTTTGAGTGGTGATACATATTTTGAGGGGTTGTTGTATCTTCTCACACTCTTCTTTGAGAACGACAACTGACAACTGCAGACTTCAAATGGATTCACAAGATTTTTGAGCGGATTCACACAAATGGCTTCCTCTTCTTCGTTGATATCAAGTAAAATTTTTTCAATACCAGTCCAACATACACATACAGATTATGTAACTTGACGAAGACAACCTAGACAAAATAACTCAATGTTCCCATTGATTAATTTGGGCAGATTTCTCTTAAGAGATCTTATTGCTGCTATGGAAACATCAAAGCTAATGGTGAAGCTTGTGTGAAGCACGGTTCTATCTTCGTCATCTCATCACTGATCTTTGTAGTTTAAACCTCTGGTCACTTTCTCTGCCTCGGTCTTTTTCTCTCATCAACTAACCAAGTCTCAAAATTAGGGTTTTTGATTTCTTCGAAACATCTACACAAGGAAGTTTATTAACCTAAATATCTTTTCCTCATGAGAGATAAATAACGTATATAATGGTAAATTGAAATCGGCTCTTACATAAAAAACGTTTTAGGACTTTATATTGCCTTTTAAACAAAAGACAAAACAAGACTAGGTGAGAGAGAATTGATTTCATCATTGTTTCTCTCTTATAATGATTTACCAAAATTTCATTCTTATATTATGTCCATAAGTGGTTTTTTTAATATATATATATATATCGGATTGGATGTATACATAGCCACATTCGGTTCGTTTGCAATCGAATATTTATTAATCGAATCAAATATTTAAATGAATAGGATATAGATGCATCCATATTCACCTAATTGAATTGAACATGAATTGAATATGGATATTTAGGCTGATAGTTGACAGCCCTAAATTAGCCCAACACCCCATGGTCTTAACAGATGTATAAATTAATATATTTATTACATTTCAATATTTCCTATCGGGAGGGACACTTCTAAACAATGAATTCGAGGGAGCTAGGTACAGGTCCACAGAATGTACACATAGATAGAATAATTGTGTCCACGGAGAGATGTGAACTCATGACCTATCTTTGCTTTGATACTACAAAGAATTCATAATTTTGATTGGGTTACAGTATCTTATTTATATTTGGATTTTTTCTTGGCAATCAAATTCGGGTGTTTGAGTGAGTTAGATCCTGGTATCTCATAGACCCAGATTAAAAAAAAATAAAATGAAGGTGGGCATCTAGAGTCGACCCTATTTGATCTCTTGGCTGGATCCTTTTGGACCTGAAAACGGACATGGATCACCAAGTCTACAGATCTTAGTTGGATCTAGATCCCACCTGCTTCAACCCCTAGAAGCTATGATGTGAGTAAAACATACATAAGTTGAATTATGAAGAGTCAAGACAAGGACCTTATAAGTTAAAACCTTCTAGATTACACTCGGAAACTTCATGCAAATGTAGTCAGAAGAAGAGGCCGAACCAGCCCCCTTACTTTGCCTAGAATGAACTAAAATTCAATGGAGACAATTCCACACCGACAAGCTTCCATTCTTCGCATGCCCATTTTGAAAATCTCTGTTTGTGTGGAAGTAACAATATCCCTTTCTTTGGGTTTCCTCTCTAGTGCAGTCGTGTGCATGAACGGTGCCACTTGTAACAAGACTATGCAATTCCATTTTAAATCTTATTTTTTCACAATAATTGGAGAATATTCTGATTTGGCAATTTGAATCAGTGTCAACTAATATTGAAATTTCTTTACATGTAGATAATTTTTAGATGTGGTTAGGCAGCCGCTAAAAATAAATAAAGAAGATAAGGGTTTGTATCATATTTAATTAATTTTCCAAATTCCAAAATGGGTTTGGTGAGGGCCTTATAAACAAAAGAAAAGATCCATTAATTGAAATAAAAAAATATATGTCGTCTACCTAAACCTCTCAAAGAATGTGTATCATAAGAGAATTTCACCACTAACTGCATGGCTATCATTTGGTTTCTCTCTCTCTCTCTCTCTCTCTCTCTCTCATAATACAAGGAAACTCAATAGGTCTTCGTCAAACAGATGGAACGATGGTCTACTTACAGTAAAACAAACATGACGCAACAACTACCGTTCTCACCAGAAGATCTCTTTGAACCATAGTGATCGACCTCGTTCTTTTCTATAAATTATTACGATGAGTACATAACCCTAACCATCCGGCATCCTATAGTCAATTTGTTAAACTTCTTGTCCTCCAAAGTCTCAATACGATACCAAAATTGCATTCTTTTAATGGTGAAACCGATTGCCACGTACTATAGTCTACCATACGTTTAATTACTTGGGTAGTACAAGGGCAAAATGCTCCCAGAAGCACTAGTTAACCTTTTCATAAGAGTGGTATTCCTGGTAGGTCCCAATCCTGACAAAGAATGGCAAAAAGATACAGGCAAAATTGCGTGAGGATTAAATTTTATAGGACGAGACATGCATAACACCTTAAAGGTTGTACACCTCTATTGTCCAACTTACTCTAGGATCTTGAGATGGTAGATTCTTTAACTAATGCATAGATCTTCCAACATAACAGATTCGTGAGGAATCATGTCGGGGGTGGTTTACTTTTTTTCTTTTTCTCTTTGTCATCTTCTACAAGTTAAGAGAAATATACAAGCCTTGACAAGCTTAACAAGCTTAAGAAGTCTATTCTTTTCTCTAATAGTTCCCATATTGTGTTAATGAATTTCTAACATCCACTAAGGTAGTCGAAATGGTTTAGCATTGAGCAACCGCTCACCGATGGTAGATCAATTGGGTAAGGGTAGAGAGTTCAAATCATCTCCAGTCTGAATGGACATGTACCACTCCAGTCTCTTCTCACAATGTGACACAATGTCTGA
>JAOXJP010000003.1:4829203-4847179 GCA_025762735.1 Platanus orientalis
TTTTTTTTGTTTATGCACCATGTACACGCATATGTCATAAAAGTTATACTCTGCACATTTCACTGCGTAGACCTTTCCTTCATTTTGTGTCATTAGAAATTGCTAATCAATGAACTTTTTTTCTTTGTACGTTGGTGAGTAGAAACAGGCTCTGAAATCTAGTTTCCGGCTTCTCATCTTTGGGGATGACTATGATACTGCAGCCGTGACCGTTATTCCTTGAGGTAGATATGTGATGAAAGGTTCATTCTCTCTTGTTTTTTCTCTTTATTTATTCAAGCTATACCAATAAAGTGCATTGCATATGATAATTTTTAAGAATATGAGCATGATATATCCTAGGATCTATCGTGTGAGTATAATATCATGATATATAGGATTAGAAAGATTGTCTTTAATCATTTCTTGTTATTAATAACAAATAATTCAAGATTTTATTTAGTTTAACAATTTTATTAGTTAATTTATTTATAAGTCTAAAGGTTATGATAGTTGCCTTTATTCGCGTGTACATTTTATTTGTTCGTTTCTGTTAAAATAACTTGAAAATTTCAACTTGTGCAATAAATGAGCCCCTTTAAAAAATGTGTAGCGTTAACTTACGGGATATAAAGGAAGTCAAGAATGAGAGAATACTTCTTTCGTGATGGAGTTAGATTGCAAAGAGGGATCCTTCGCAATAGGTGTATCCTTCGCGATGACGGACTACTCGTAGAAGCAAATGGATCGCGAAGCAAGTTTGTTCACGATGGTGGTGACTCGCAATATGGAACAAGTGTAGCATAAGCTCTTTGCAGAATAATTCTTTGCATAACTCTAATAAAATGGTTCGCGAGGTGGTGTAGTTCATGATACACTTTCAATTCATGATCTTTAATGTGACAGATGGCGCTTAGCTCACAACCATTCGCAATTCAAGTGTCTTTGCAAAGCTGAAGCCTTCACAGTAGTTAGTGCTTCACAAAGATGATGCCTTCGCAAATATGGTGCCGTCGTGATTCAAGTCCCTTCGATATCTATCTGAAGTTTACAAACACAAAAGTTTTCTACAATTATTCAACTTAGTGTTTTTTTGTTAAACTAGTTCATCCAAAGTAGAGAATGTGTCATTATCACGTTTCTTAAAGATAGTTGAGGTCTCCCATAAAGTACAAGGGATGCTGCCAAGCTAACTCCGGATGCAATCTCGCTTGGGTAGAACCCTTGTCTTGCTATGGAGTTGCACTCTCCTGCAAGATGAATGAATCTTGCCATTTTTCAAAGCCCGTGGTCTTAAAAGTTAGTTTTAACAACTCTTAGATTTTAACAAAATTCAAACAACATAACACTTCTATGAACACATTAACAAGAGTGTTAGCCTTATAATGAGAATGGTCTTTCTCTCAAGTAGATTTCCAAGTCTCAAGGAGGTGTTCTTCCAAGAACCAAACTTCCCCTTTCAAGAAGAGGATTGGTGCAAAGGAATGCTCTAGTTCAAGTTCTCAAGCACACTCTCCTCAAAGAAGAAGGTTGAGATTCAAGAACTTCACAAGGAAAATAGAGAAAGAGCTAGAGAAGAAATGATGCAAATGAGGATGGTTTAAGTCTCATCCTTCAAAGTAGAGCTCTGGGGACACAAGTCTTAGGCTTTCTTCTTTTTCCTCTTCTCAAGCTAGCTCTTCACTCCATAAGCACTTAGACTCTAAGACTTTCACAGACATTTTCGTGTTCAACCTCTTCTCTATATATAGAAAAAGAATCTGGAATTTTTTCGTTCTTCGAGATGACACATGTCACCGTGAGGAGGCTCTTTGCGATACAAGTGTCCCTTTGCGAATGGGTCTTCGCGATATGGAGTTCCTTCACAATACGGGTTCCAAGGTGACCAAGTCACCGTACACTGTTCTTGACTCACAATGGGTCAATAGTGTTAAGGTTTCACCATTAGGGTAAGTCACAAAGACCAATGACAGAGAGGGTAGGTAGAGTTGTTAAAAATGGTTGATTGATGTGATAGCACAAATGTGCTTTTGGTTTCAAAGTCTTTCACGAAAGAGGTAAGCAGAAGAATGGTTAGAGTCCTGCAAAGGACAAGTGACCATTTGGTTATGGAGGTAGGTGTCTATCCCGAGGAGACATGCACACTGCCCGAAGATTAAAATATCTCAACATGTAGGTCTTCTTTCTCTTCTTAATAACTATTCTAAGTGGGTCCCACTTAGATATAATTCGAAGCCACCCCTTTCAAGGATGTGCTCTTAGAGTTTAGCAAATTATACAGACTTGGATGAGCATGCATCCAGGAAAAATTTGAGTTGAGCAAAACATTCTACTGACTCAGTATACTTAAAACTGAATTGAACTTGACTGGCTAACAAACTTGTTCCCAACTTTTTTCTTAATTCATTTCGTTTTTAGTTTATTTTTCCATTCATAATATCTCTTCATGGTTGCACTGCCAAATTTCATCAACCTTTGTTGGAATCTATTTGGCCATGGAGGATGGGGAGTACCGGCAGACCTGAGCTTCTTTATAAACCAGGCCTTGTTTACGAAAGTACCCCTTGCCTGGGTTGCAATGTCTATCTTCTGAACATATGCATTGCCCCTCCAATGTGCACCCCTCACCCTTTGCTGCTTCTTTACCAAAAAGTATCTCATCTGACCAATCACTAGAGAACATGTTTTGAGGGTCATTTGCTTTTTAGCTGCAAGAAACTTGTTGAAATTGGGATATTTCTGTTGTACACCTAAGAATGCAAGGTTCCTATTTTTGGCCCAATGTGGTTTGGCTCTGTATTTGAAGAATGCCATCTGTTCTACCTCTTCCCAAACATCTTGGTTCAATCTCGGTGTTGAAGGCTCATCAGCTCGATAATAATTGAAATCAACTACCACAGAGTCCTCAGTTTGACCTAGATATGCCCCATAAGCCTTGATGAAACGTATCAGAAACCCATTGTAGACATCCACCCCACAAAAATTATCTGGTTTCAGGTCTCTTAGTTTCTTTACATCACGAATGAAATCTGCAAACCTTGAAGCAAGAAATATTGTTGTTGTCTCATAGAAGAAGAGTCCTTTGATTCTTGGATCCCAAGCACATGTGCTCAGGGTGCTCGTTGGAGGTGAGTATAAGCAAGAACCAGAGGTTTGAATTTTCCCTTGATGACCAACAACTGGGTAACCTGTGAAGATTAGGTTATTCTTCAAACCATTGGCAACTAATTTCTTAAATCCCACAACTGAATCTGCCATTAGGCATTTTCCATTGACATTCCTTGCAGCCTCCAATGCCTTCTCTGTGTGGTCACATTGTGAAACACTTGAGCTTGAGATCTGTATTTTGAAGAACTCAAAAGAGGAAGTTGGATTTGAAGAATGAGAAAATACCTGAAGCTCTTACTAAAGCGGAGACCAAAACAGAATTGGACTGGAACCCAATGAAGTCGTTTACTCCATCTCCAGGACTATTTAACGAACCACGGTCATCATATCTGTAGACAGCAATATGTCTTGATGGATACCAGGTGATATCTGCAAATTCATGTCTCCGCGCATGGTCCATGAATTCGTCCTCAAAATGAGAATCCTCTGTGAAATTGTTGGTGGTGCTTCTTTTGAACGTTGGCTCTAATGATAGTTTTACCTATATTACATTTCAGATTTTGAATGAATAACCCAATTTTGTGATAATTTGAACTGTACTAGCTGTGTGTGTGTGTGTGTGTGCACACATGCCTTAATTTATATTTTCCATTCATGCATCATGTTGTGTGGAATCCCCAGATTTGGAGTCGTATGCAACAAAATAGAAGAAAGAAAATAGCGAAACAGCAATCACACAGCACACAGACGATTTACGTGGTTCAACTTGAAGCCTACGTCCATGGGTAAATAACGGCAAGCGATATTTCAATATGAACGAAAGCAGAGATTACAATGAAAGTGTGGCTCTTCCTCTTCCCCAAAAGAGAAGAATCCCACAATATAAACCCCAAACCCTATTCTCTAGGCAGGTTGGGTCAGACCCCAATCTGGTCGAGAATAAACGAGTTATATCAGGTTTTTAATCCAGATCACACATGCAGGTTATATCTCAGGTTGAATTCTAGACATTTTCCCAACACATCACATACAAACACATACAAATTATAGACATGGTATTGGAATTCATGCCCCTGGCCCCTTGTTTGAATCTTCTATCAAAAGAAGAGGAAGAACTGCAAGGTTATATTAGACCAGATGAATAGGACTAACCTTTGAGATGACACCTAACATTCCCAAAGAAACTTTTGCTGCATTGAAAAGTGGGTTTGCAGCATCGAGACTAACAATTTTAGCATGTCCTTCTGATTCTCTGGCAGGTACCACAAGACTGAGCCCAACAACATGATCATGGACAACGCTTCCCTTTCCCCACCATGAGCTCCCATGTGATCCTGTGCTTATGAATCCTCCCACGCTTACACCTTCCCAATATGGAGATGGCACCAGACTCAAGCCAGCTTCTTCCACTCTATTGATCAGATGCCTGAGCCAGACTCCTGCATCAGCTGTGACTGTAAGATTTGTGACATTGACTTCGATGCTGGAATTATACTTTGTTGTGCTTATTAGGACTACGTTTCCAGATGATGCTCCTGGGCATGCCAATTTTGGAATGGTGTGTGAAAACCCACTCACCACTTTCACCTTGAGTTTCTTCTGGTTGGCATCGGCAACTGCTAATCTGAGCTCTTCCTCTGTTGTTGGGTAGGTGACATTTGAAACCCAACAATCCTTTCAGTCGCCCCATATGCCATAGGAGTTGTGAAGGGTGCAACCAGTTGCATTACATTGAATCGGGGGTGGTGGCGGCATGGCATGGATGCTGTGCAAGGTTGAAGCCCACATGACCAGGAGGCCATGAACTAGCCATACGAAGATGCCCATGAAGGTCTGTAATTTTTTTTCCTAGCAAAAATGGTCTTTGGTTGTTAGGCTTTATTTGTAGGTAGCACTCAAGGTATGACTTTGGAGGAAGATAAATGACATGGGAGAATTCCTTGAATAATACTCCAAGATAGGAGTCCGGATCTACTGAAATTAATAGTTCAGTACTTTGCTCTAATACCCTACTGTCACAAGTAATTTCTTTAATTGAGTTTTAGGTTATTTAATTTCTTTAACTGCCCGGATGAGGATTTTCGGATTGGGAGCTTGGAACTTCATGTCATTGAACCCAGAATAGTAGTGGATCTTTGCTGAATAAACAAGCCCCGATAGTGTGGGTATATCCCTCTACACCCTACCATGTATGACATCCTCAAGGGCTTTTTTCAAGTAGGTAGTCCATCTACCACCCCAATTATGTGAGTTAAGGCTAATCCATGCCCCATAGGTTCGTAATAAGTGAGTTTAGGTAGATATACCTGTTTGATAGCATCGGCTGGGGGATCATCATCTGAGGTAGGGTTTTGGGTTTGACTCAATCAGAGTGGACTAACGTGTATGGTTACAACTTACAGGTGGGTTTGACAACAATGGCACGCTCTTCTGCTTGCTGAAGAGAGTCTGCTTGAGAGGATCTAGGCTCGATTGATTTTAGGTTTTTTAATTTCTCTACATGATCTCCAACCTTGGTAATTTCTTAATGTATAATCCTATAGTAATTTTTGGTTGGGTATTACAGCAAGTTGTTGAAGTATTAATTAAGTTGTTGAAATATCAATTATGATCCGATTTATCCATAATAATCCTTACATAAGGTTTGCTCGTTTCTTTATTCACCATTAAAGATTCTAAGTACACATTCAACAACCCTTATCATCCGAGAATGATTGTATGTTTTGAGACAGACCTCTAAATGCGTGCCATTGATTAACAGATGTTGTGTTTTTGAATTTGATGTCTTTTATTGATCGCCTATTTTTTCATCTGAACACTTTTTTGGACCCTTTTACCCCCAGAACAACAAATGTCTGTTTATAGTTCACCATATACATTACAGAGGCATTTTTATCATAGAACATTTGCTTCGCTTATCATCCCATGCAACCCATGCATGTTGCATAAATCCATCATACTAAATAATGGGGACTAGTCAAGGACATTATCGAAAAGTTCCTCTCCTGCTACTTATGACCTGTTAAGGTCCTGTCTAACAGGTGGTACAACACGATTGGGCGGGGGGGGGGGGAATGAATCATCTTTCAAAAATTGTAATTCACTTTTTCCCACCAATCATGCTGTGCCACCTGTTAGACACTGGACTTTAACAGGTCATTAGGTGGCAGGGGGACATTATGGGTTCACGAGCAAGGTTGATAGGAGATATTTATTTATTACTTTTTTTTTATTTTGGGTATGCCCATCATTTAGGCTCATGATAGTTGTTTCATAGAAGAACTCATATAATTAGCGAGGGGTACAGTCAACATTGCAAGCCTGAATGCTGCCATTGTACGAACCCTTTTTAAACAAACAAGATCCGAACGGTGTCGGGGGTGTACACATCAGCGCCAAAAAAGTGATTTACATATTTTGGGGGGTGCTTTTCGCTTTTTGGTGCTGATGTGTCCACCCCTGACATGGTTCGGACCTTGTTCATTCAAAAAGGGTTCATACCAAATCCTGAGGGTTGTTTGCTCTTGAGAGGGCAACAAACAATATGGTTCGGTTCAGCTACCCTCATTGGGAGTATTGGCAACTATCTAGTGAAATTAGTAGGTGATTATTAAATAAAATAGACTTGACACACTTGATAGGTGCAAGATTTTGTACTTAGTATTGGGACCAGGTCCTCAGGAAAATTGCACTAAGGTCATATGCTTGGGAAGCCAAAGTTTTTGTCTCAGGATAGTTAAACGATTGGCTGAAAGGCCCCATGCCAAGATGGTCGCACGCATACATTGGACCGATCAGAAGCTTCAAGACGAGACCAAACCCCCTCGGGTCACAGTCCTCGGTCAACGATAGGTAATTCCCAAGAAACCACCCTGGGAATATCGGAATGACAACTAGAAATCCGTATATGGAAGATCATAGTCCCCCGAGTATGGTGCAATGGCCTAGCTAATCAACATTAAGATCCTGATGATCTCTCCCTTAGATATCGCAGGATCCTTGGTCAAGGTTGCACATCTCAATATAAATTGGACCCCAATCTATGATGAAAGGTAAGAACATTTTTCCCTAAGAATTCCCTTCTTTCCTAGAGTATTACTAACTTGATTGTCAGAGGGTCCTTAGCCAATACCACACCAGTGCACTTCTTTCTTTTGTGTAGGTGATCGCCAATGGATCAACCAACTGTGCATTCATCTGGTGATGCTTGATTCCACAAGATTTCAACATCATCAGTTGACACCGTCTGTAGGAAGCAACTGCTAGTTTAGCTTCTCTAGACTAAAAAGTGTATAGTTTAAACCAGATCCATGGATGTTAGAAGAAATGCTGCATCCTGAAACATCTAGGGCACCGACGATCCCTAAAATCAGCATGACGAGGGTGCCAATGAAGCGGCCAACCTTGAACGCTAGATTCAAGACCTCGTGCAAAGTATGCAAGAGATTATCCAGCAGAACCAAGAGATACTCAAAAGGCTCTTCGCCTAGAACGAGCAACCGCCTCTGGAGGGGAAGCAAAACGAAGCCCCCAACCCATTTGGACGTCCGCAAAGAGAAAGAAGGGGACAGATTGAAGCTACAAGATCAGGAAGAATACCTCTGACCATAGAGCTGAGCTTTCGAAGCCATGAGGTGGAAGAAGAACCATTACATGACCCATGGGGCACAGTTGAGAGGTCCAGAATCAGCTAAGGGATGTGATGCAAGTGGTAAAAGGAAAATGTCTTGCCATCGTAGAAGATCTGATTCAAAGGACCGATTTACCCTTCTCAGAGTGGGTAATGAGTTGCTCACTCCCTAACAAGTTCAAGGCTTTGTAGATAGATGTGTTTGATAGAACAAAGGATCCCCTTGACCACTTAGTGACTTACAAAACCCTCATGCACCTTAGTGTCGAGCTTTTCCAGTCACCCTTTAAGGATCAACTTGAGCTTGGTTCGAGAAATTAAAACAGATTCTGTCAACACCTTCATGGACCTCAACAAGCAGTTCGTGAGTCATTTCATTGGTGGCCAGAGGTACCGAAAACCTGTCACCTACCTCCTAAACATCAAATAAGAATGTGGTAAATCCTTGAGGAGCTATGTTACTTGGTTTACTGGGGAGGTACTGTAGGTAGACGACACCAACAAAAAGGTAGTGCTCACGGCCTTCATGGGAGGACTGCTCCCCTCCAAGCTTTTGTTCTCTCTGTTCAAGTCTCCACTAAACAATATGGAGGAGTTAATGATTAAGGCGCAGAAACAGATGAACACCGAAAATACCATGAACGCTCGAAAGGGCAAAGACAGGGAGTCCCAAGCAAATAGTGATAAAAGAAGGAGAAGAAACCCCCCATACAGGCAAGGAGTCTTCACATTGGTATGAGCCAATCGCTCGAAGGACTAGCTCTCTTATGTCCTTGTTTCATAAATATACCTCACTCAATACACCACTTGAACAAGTCTTCATGCAAATTAGAGATGTCCCAACTTTGAAGCAGCCAGGGAGGCTCAAAGCCCCACCGGCGAAGAGGCTAAGGGACAAGTATTGCCAATTCCATCAAGATCACGACCATTACACTAAGGACTGCTTCGACCTCAAGGAGCAGATACAAAGCCTGATTAGGCAGGGGAGATTGGGTCACTTCACCATGGTGAGACCAACAGGCAAGCCAGATAAAGAGCCAGATTGTCAAGATATAGGTGCCACGTGAGCAAGAACCCCTAGACGAGATTCGAGTTAACTCAAGAGGGATTTTGGGTTCAGCTCGTAAAACACCTACTAGAAGGGCCCGAGGCTCTAAAGAAATAAACATTGGCACAGTTAGGAGGCCAACCAAATAGATTAAGGCATCAGATTTTCCTATCACCTTCACTGAGGAGGACTACCAAGGATTGCATCACCCCCACGACGATGCATTAGTCGTCACTGTAACAATTACAAATTACAAAACCCACACGATAATTAATCAACAATGGGAGCTCAACCAATATCCTGTACTTATTAGCTTTCAAACAAATGGGGGTTAAAGAAGATAAGTTCCAAATAGTGAAGTCTCCTCTAGTGGGATTCACAAGGGACCGATTGTACCTGATAGGGTCCATAACCCTACCGATAATGGTAGGGGTGGGGCCCAAACAAGTAACCAAGCTAGTAGATTTTTTGGTTGTAAACTATGCCTCAGCTTATAACGCTATCTTTGGATGGCCGGCCCTCAACCAGTTGAGGACCGTCACTTCTACATATCATCTAATGATGTGATTCCCTGCAGAGCATGGGGTAGGCAAAGTCTGGGGAGATCAGGCCATTGCCTAAGAATGTTACACTGCCTCCTTGAGTAGCGACTGCTAGAAGGAAGCATTTATCACTAAAAACTTGGATATCAAGGAGGAAAAAGTATCAAGGCTGGTGGAACCTACGGAAGACCTGCTTGAGTTCAACATAGACAACACCTCACTCAGGCAGTTAGTTTGGGTCGGCGATCAACTCCTAGACGACTACCGATGTAGGTTACTAACCTTACTAGCAAAAAACAAAGGTATCTTTGCATAGACCCATGAGGACATGTCTGGTATCGATATGAAAATCATGGTGCATAACCTAAACGTCAGCTCAATGGAAAAACCTGTTCTTCAAAAGAGAAAGAGCTTTGCTACGGATAGAAACCAAGCCATCGCAGAAGAGGTTGGCAAGCTCTAGCAAGCTGAGGTCATCCGCGAGGTGTATTATCTCAAATGGTTGCCAAATGTGGTGTTGGTCAAGAAGGAGAATGAGATATGGTGAATGTGTGTAGACTTCACTGATCTAAATAAAGCATGCTCGAAGGATAGATTCCCCCTCCCACGCATTAATACCCTGGTTGATTCCACCTCTAGGCATGAGCTCCTTAGTTTTATGGATGCCTTCCCGGGGTACAATCATATAAGAATGCATAAGCCCGACCAGAAGAAACTTCCTTCATCACTGACCGAGTGTTGTACTATTACAAAGTAATGTCGTATGGATTAAAAAATACAGAGGCCACCTACCAGAGGTTTGTGAATGCAATGTTTAAGAGGTAGATCAGGAGGAATATGGAAGTGTACGTGGATGACATGCTCGTGAAAAGTCCGAGAGCCTAGGAACACTTCGATGACCTTGACGAAACCTTTAAGGTCCTTCGAAGGTATCAAATGAAGCTGAACTTAGCCAAGTGTGCTTTTAAGGTGGTAGTTGGAAAATTCCTCAACTTTATGGTTTCCCAAAGGGGGATCGAGGCCAACCCCAAGCAAGTGAAGGCTGTATTAGACATGGATCCCTTGGAACACCAAAGAAGTCCAACAGCTGGTGGGGAGGATAGTGACCCTCAACCAGTTTATCTCCTGAGCCACCAACCAATGCTTCTCCTTTTGGTTACTCAGAAAGGCATTCGAGTGGATGGAGGAGTATGGAGAAGCCTTCTAAAGCCTAAAGGACCACCTTGGGAAGCTCCTACTACTCTGCCAGATCGAGCCTGGAGAGCCCCTATACCTATACATCGTTGTCTCACCCTCCTCCATGTGCTCAATACTCGTCAAGGAACATGAAGGTATTTAGAAACCGGTGTATTACACCAGCCGAGCATTACATTGTGCAGAGGAAAACTACCCCCAGATAGAGAAAGTTGTTCTCGACGTAGTAACATCGGCCTAAAAGCTATGACCTTACTTCCAAGCCCATGCTATCATAGTTTTAGTTGATCTACCTTTGAAGTCGGCGCTACAACGGCCGAAAACCTCGGGACACCTTGTTAAATGGTTAGTCGAGTTGGGGGAATTCGACATCGATTATAAGCCAAGGGGAGCTGTAAAAGGGCAAGCAATGGCAAACTTTGTGGCAGATCTCCACCCCTTGGCCTGGTAGGGAGCCTCTGAGCTCTCACCCCACAGGGAAGGTGACCAATGGATCCTTACTATAGACAGATCATCCATAAACCACATTAATATAGCAGGACTTATCATCATCACTCGAGGGAATCGAACTAGAATATGTAGTCCAGTTCGGGTTCAAGGCAATGAACAACGAAGCCGAATATAAAACTCTGGTGGTCAGATTAAAGACACGAGAACTTGGGGCCAAGCAGTTACTGGTGAACAACGACTCTCGGTTGTTAGTGGAACATGTCTTAAAAGAGTATAAGGCCAAAGAGGAGTGATTGAAAGAGTACCTAAAACTGGTCAAAGAACTATCTACTAAGTTTAAGGTATTTGTGATCAAATATATTCCTTGGGATGAGAATGATAAAGCCAGCAGGTTAACTCGACTATCATCGCCAGTTGATCACGATGGAAGTACAATGGTGGAACATTTGGCTAAGCCTAGCATGCGGGGGCTCAGTTCAAAATAAATTTGCTTAGTCAAAAATGACGCGACCTAGATGTCCCCTATCATTGACTTCCTAAGAGAGGGAAGGCTCCCTAAAAACCGAGCTGCTACCTAAAAATTCAAGCTTCAAGCCAATCGGTACATCCTAATAGACGACATACTCTACAAAAGGAGTTTCATTGTACCTCTTCTAATGTGCTTAACTCCCTCCCCTCGAGGCTGAATACGTGATGAGAGAGGTTCATGAATGAATTTGTGGCAACAAACCATTCAGGTAGCTAGTCCTTAATGTAAAGACTTGTTCAAGCTAGATACTATTGGCCAACAATGCACAAAGATACCATGAAGTATGTTTAAAAGTGTGACAAGTGCAAAAGGTTCACCCACCTACACCAATAACCCCGGAGGAACTAACAACTATCTCAGGGTTGTGGTTGTTCGCACAGTGGGGTGTCGATATATTTGGGACAATCCCTCAGAGAAATAAACAAGTCAAGTTTGTCGTGGTGGCAATAAATTACTTCATTAAATGGGTGGAAGCCAGACCCTTAGCCAAGATCATCGAGAAAAATATTTAAATCTCTATATGGAAATCTATAGTATATCGGTTTGGCATCCTAAGGGTTCTAATCACAGACAACGGAAGACAATTTAACAACACCCGGTTTTGGGAATTTTGTTCAAACCTAGGAATAAAAAATCATTTTTCCTCTCTGGGACATCCTTAAGCCAATTGGCAAGTAGAAGTCACAAACAAAACCCTATTGAGGATGGTCAAGACCCAACTAGAGATGCATAAGGGCTCCTAGCCCAAGGAAATGCATGGGGTCCTTCGGGCCTATAGAACAACTACAAGGATCTCAACTAGGGAAACACCTTTCTTATTAGCTTTTGGTTGTGAGGCCATCATCTCAGTGGAAATTGGAATGACCAATTATCGAACCGGGCCGATAAACTTCGAGGAGAATGCTGGGGATCTCAAGCTTAGGTTGGATATGATCAAGGAAAGGAAGCAAGAGGCAACTCGTCGGATGGCAACGTATTAGTAGAAAATGACAAAGTACTACAACTCCTGAGTAAAAGTCAGGAGATTCAAAATAGGTGACCTGGTCCTCAGGAAGCTTAACCAGACCACTCATGACTCAATTGAAGGAAAGCTTAGACCTAACTGGGAGGGCCCTTATTGAATAACGGGATTCAACAGGTCGGGAACCTACTATCTCGAGGACTTGAAAGGAAAGCAACTTCCTTGACCATGGAATGTCGAGCATCTGAAGAAGTATTACTAGTAGAAATTTACTTGTAAGCTTGCATCAAGAATAAAGAGATTTTCCCTTTCGCGATACAATGAGAATACTAGCGACTATGGCCCAAGAATGGTCAGGGTCACGAGGATGACCCAACCCCAAAAGGAGACAACTAGCCACAGAATGGCCGAGAGTTAAGAGGATAACTCAATCCCAAAAAGGGATGACTAGCCACGAGATGTCCGAGAGTCATTAGGATGACTCAACCCCAAAAGGAGATGACTGGACATGGGATGGCCAACAGTCATGAGGATGACTCAATCCCAAATGGAGACAACTGACCACAGGATGGCCGAGATTCACGAGAATGATAAACCCTAAAGGAGACAACTGGTCATGAAATAGCAGAGTCATGAGAGTCCAAGGCAAGGGACAACTGTAATCCCAATAAAAAAATTAACCTAAGGATCTACGCAACGAGAAAAATGAACAACTTTCATTAAGATGAGAAATTTTAACAAGGGGTGTACATACACTAATCCAAAATAAGTAGGGTGACCCTCAAGAAGTAGTAGACTTCTTGGCATCAACCGCCACAGGCTCCCGGATAGTCCCAGGCTCCTTGGCGGCCTCGGGTTCCTCCTTCGGCAATCCTGAGTCGCCATCTCTAATGAATCTCAAAAAATCCACTTCGGGGTAGGCGCAGGCCGCCCGATGACGGAAGGCCTCAAATCCACTATAAAAGTAGCTCAAGACACCCATCGCATATTCATTGGAATTCCTAAAAGACTCCAAGGCGGCCTCAACAACAATCACATTCTACTCCTCGAACCCCTTCTTTAAGTCCTCAAGGGACTTCTACAAAACGAAGCCACTTGCTTTCTCTTTAGCGGCCTCATCCCTCGCCATCACCACTTGCTTCTTAGCCTTGGCAAGCTTCATTGACAAGGTTGTCTTAGCTTTCTCTTCCCCCACCAGCCTCGCGCGAAGGTCAGATTCCTTCTTCGTTGCTTTGGCCAGCTAGGCCCTAAAGCCCGAGTTAGCAACCTCGAGCTCGGCACATCACTTCTTCAACTCTGAAATCCGAGCCTCGACACCCATGTGCCTTTGAGAGCTAGCTAGGATGAGAGTCAACATCTGTAAAAGAAAAAGAAGAAACGTAGTGAGCCACTACATTAGGATAACCTAAAAAAGTAATAATTACAGTATATACCTCACCCAAGTCACAGACGAGCTTCTTGCTAATGGAGCTTACTGTGTGTCCCTTCAACTTCTTGATGTCACCTCAAGGAATGACTTGTGAGAAACGCTCAGAAGCTAGTCTGGGGTTGTCAATGAACTACTCGAGGAGAGGGTCTTTGCCATTGTCGGGATGAAGGGAAAACGACTCAACCTGCATCTCAAGGATCGGATCAACACCCTTGGCATCCTCAGGGTCGATGATTATTGTGGCCAACACTGGAGGAGCATGAGTAGAAGTCTAGGTCACAGGTGGAATGACCGCCTCAGGAATCGCCTCAGTTGGGGCTGGACGAGAAGAGGAACCACCAAAGGACTTTGACTTGACTAGCCAAAAGGAGATAACCCTCTGGCAATTAGCAGGGGGCAACAGAGTCCCTGGGGGTGATGCCCTCCTTCGCACCCTTGGTAGCAGCATAGGCGCTATGTACCTTCCTCAAAAGGTCTTTAATATGCAAATACTTCATCCCTGCAAAATTGACAAAAAACAAGAGGTCAAAAAAACATATATAAAAATTGGACAAAGGAGGAAAGATAAAGCAGAGAATTAAGAGTACCCTTGGACTCGCCCAAGGTGCTGCTTTTTAGCTTGACGGCCTTCAGGCAAAAAGGAAAAGTGTTTAGAATCTTTAGAGTCTCCAAATTCGAGTGATTGTGGATAGGGTATCTGATGGCCCTAAGCACTTGGGAAAGCACCTTCCGAAATAGACATGGTTTGGCCAGAACTAAACAAAAAAAATGAGGGGAGGTAAGAACCAAAACTTGTTCGAACTTTTTAAAGAAAAAAGGAGAAAAGGAAAAAAGACTCACCCAAGGGGTCTAGAGCACCCCAAGCCTTATTAAAACGGGCCCACCATTCGGTCTTGTTGTCCCACAGGCAGAACTCCCAATAGTTGTCCGAGATGAAGAACCTTCTCTTCTACCCTTTGTGAGAGGTAGGAAGGCCGATGATAATATTTCAATTATTGTCCCGAGATATAAAATACTACAAACCTAGTTCCTTCTCAACCAGTTGGTAGCAAAATAAAAACTCCAGGATTGTCAAGTGATCCTGACCCTCACTACATGCAACCCAGAGGACCATACACCCGAGCAAGATCCTCTGAAAGTTAGGCATTAGCTGAGTCGGGGCCAAACCTACATGGTCGAGTAGCTCCCTATTGAAGTAGGTGACCGAAAATCTGAGGCCATTGGCCAAAGCCTACTTAAAGAGGCAGATCTCGGCACCTCTATAGGTGTACAACCACTCAAACACCCGGGGAACCCGAAGGATGACCTTCTCGGGAATATCATATAACTCTCTAAACACAGTTAGTTTCTTTTTAGTGATGGTTGAAGAAAAATGCAGGGCCATGAAGGACCAAGAAAGTTGGGAAGAGTGGGAGGCCTAACCAAGATCGTCAAGTCAGACCCTATCTAAGCTAATGATGGCTTCCGAGTCTGAAAACTCGGAAAGAGTAAAGGTTACGGCTGAAAGAAAAAATAACCTTGACCGAGGGCCCGAGGAAAGAAAGAATTTCAAAAATAAAATAAAATTGAGGAAAGACAGGTCGAAGATAGCAAGGTTTAGGTCAGGGACATGTTGCTTGACCCAAAGGATCCTGCAGAGGCGGACGATGTGGAAGCCTAACGAAATGTCAATACAGTCCAGGTTGGATGGAGAAAGGGATTCTGGGAAAGAAAAAGTTTTCCAGAAAAAAACAAAATGGAATAAAAAAACAAGTACAAAAAGAGAGTAGAGTGAAGAAATGTACTAGAGAAAACGAAGCCGAATCACAGGCAACAGTGGCGAAGTGAAATAGCAAGCCTAAGAACAACAGTAGCTAGAAAGTGTCTGGGGACACCAAAGAAGACAATAGGAAAGGGAGAGTGGGGAGAAGGCTTTTTTCGAATGGAAGAAAGGCAATGTCTCGCCTTGGGAACAAGCTCGACATCAACCATCCAATCAAAACTGCCCAAATCTAAGCCCTCTACGTCAGCATCCCGCATGCAGACATGACGTTTAAAGAGACGTTGCGTAACGATGATTAAACAATAGCGCAATAAATGCAACGTGACAACTTTCAAGGCAACCTTTGCACTTCCTAAGGTTAAAAAAAACCACCAAAATGAACATGCCCAGAGAAAGCCGAAGCCGATTCAAATTCCCTTTGCCCCAAGAGTTGGGTCTTAGGAATTAGGGGACAAATGATGGGGATGAAATCGTGTGTGCCACACCCCCTGATGGGACACTCGGGGGGCGGAATCAATTCACTTTTTGGAGGTTTTTTATTCCCCCTCCTGAGTGTACCATCAGGGGGGTGTCGCACTTGATATCAGACCCAAATGATGGGTGTAAGACTTTGTACTTAGTACCGAGACCAGATCCTCGGGAAAATCATGCCGATGCCATATGCTCGGGAAGCCAAAGTTTTGTCTTAGGATAGTTAATGATTGGCTGAAAGGCCCTAAGCCGAGACAGTCACACACATACATGGAACCAACCAAAAGCTTCGGGATGAGACCCCCCCTCGGGTCACAGTCTTCGGTCAACGATAGGTAATTCTCAAGAAACCACCCTAGGAATATCGGAACGGTAGTTGGAAATTCGTATATGGAAGATCATAGTCCCCCGAATATAGTGCAATGGCCCGGCTAAAATCTTGGCTAATCAGCAACAAGATCCCGACGATCTCTCCCTCGAATATCGCATGATCCCGGATTGAGGTTACACATTTCACTATAAATAGGACTCCAATCTATGATAAAAGGTAAGAACATTTTTCCCTAAGAATTCACTTTTTTTCCTAAAGTATTACTGACTTGATTGTCGGAGGGTCCTTGACCAGTACCACACCGGTGTCCTTCTATACGGGTGATTGTCAGTGAATCGGCCAACTGTTTGCTCATCTAGTGATGTCTGGCTCCACAAGATTTCGACATCCTCAACACTTACAAACCTCGTGAAAGTCTACTTATCAAATGTCTGGTCGTTGCAAACAATGTGCTTCATAATTTGGTATCTCACTCTCTCTATACCTAATTTCTTTATGGGAAAGGATCTTTTACATCCAAAACAGTAAGTGCGTTTGTGTCCCCACACCACAGGCTGACATTTAATGGGTTTTTTTTTTTTTTTTTTTTGAATTTAAATCTGAATTTGGTGCCTCTTTTAAGTAGGTTGATATCCTCTGCATGCCCCCTTGTGCGACGCCCTATGAGGCCAGACACAACAGGGTGGGGCCCATTCACTTTTGGGGGTGATGGGACATCCTGAAAGTGAATGGGCCCCACCCCCATGTGTCTTGCCTCATGGGGCATCGTAGACGATATCGTGCCCTTTTAAGTAGGCCGAAAATGCTCATTTAAACGGGGTGATATCACCTGGGACGCCCCCCTTGTGTGATGCCTTGTGGGGCAAGACACAGTGGGGTGGGACCCATTCACTTTTGGAGGTGATGGGACATCCCGAAAAGTGAGTGGGTCTCACCCCATGAGGTGTCGCACAAGGGGACGTCAGCAGGTGATTTCATCTCCATTTAAACACTTTTTAATGGTTTTAACCCTGTAAACCCCATGTTTATGGGTACCTATTTTTTTCATTTGAAAAATATTTTTACAGTTTTAATCCTATACACCTTACCTTTTTTACGTGGGAACAGAAGGAGAAGGACAGACAAATTCAGTGTAGTAATTGGTTGTTGCAGATCCTTTCCCTTTGTTTATTGGCTATAACTGTCCATATAGCCTTCGACAAAGACATTGCGGTGGATCAATGCAAGATGCCAAGCCTGAATTTATGTTCTTTCTAATGATACATTAATTAGTAAGCTAGACCAGGAACATGGTTTCAACACGTTTGCATAATCATGCTAAACAATTAAGCTCAGTAGTCTCTGATGATTGGACTTTCATAGGGAAATGTTATTTTCCAGGATTGTATTTCAGTGCACATTTTTAATGGGGAATGATGGTGGAACTCAAAAACTTTCATTTTATTACTTTCCTTAATCTGATTGGGGCAACTTACAAATATACTAACCCCGCAGATTTGGTCTGCCTCCCTTATGAACCCTTAGGTCCGCTGGGTGTCAGGT
>JAOXJP010000003.1:4856873-4880121 GCA_025762735.1 Platanus orientalis
CTCTCTCTCTCTCTCTCTCTCTCTCTGTGGTAGACTTGATGAGTGACCATCCCCTTCATGTCACTTTCAATGGCAAAACACCTTGACATGTGAAATTAAGATTTAATTACGACAAAAATCAAGATGGGTTTGTGTCAATGACATCTTAAGATAATGTTTTCCTTCCAAATGTAATAGCTTTCTATTAAAATGTATATTCTCCCGACATAAGGCATCGGAATCTCATCTCCTTCGTGCATTTATCACATCTTCATCTAACCCAAAAGCATCAACTCCTTTGCTCTCTGTCTTTTCCTTTCTTTGTTCTTAACTAAAATGATTGTTAATTTCATGCTTTCCTATGGAAAAACCTACAAAGCGTTTGCTAAGATTGTTGGTGTGGATTCATGTATTTTTCCTCGTGTAGTTGTCCATACTCTTCCCCCATTAAATGGGTATGTCTCCCTAACCACCATCATCTCTAAAAAGAAGTAGCCCCACCAACTTGCATTCACTAGTCATATCTCCTTTATTTCCTTGGCATGTAGCCCAACACACCCATGCATATCCTCATACCTAATCGTATCTCTCTTTACCAAAGGAAAATATATATTTTTTCTTTAACAAAAAGATAAAACCAGCATATCCCAATAAAAGGATAATTAAGCATGTATTTACCCAAATATATCCCTCCTTACCAAAGGAAAAGATTATAAAGAAAAGCTTACCCCATAAAAAGGATAACTAAGAATGTATTTAAATTAGTATTTACCATAGTTACTAGGAAGGAAAACGAGTGTGGGAAATAATATGAGAACAAAATCATGAAACGCCTCAAAATGAAAATGAGTTTCTAGAGAAATGTCTATTTATGTGAGAAACGGGTTTCGTGGTAACTATGGTATTTATACGGGTATTCTCATTTTAAGGACTGAAGACAAATATTAAGAAAACCTTCATTGTTGACGTTTGTATTGTCGCAACAAAAGATTTCTTACATTTCAAGTTTTCCATATATATATATACACACTTAACTGCATGCATGCATGTACATATGACGTACTCTCAGGGGGGTGGCTGGGATTTGGTATGTCACCCTTTTGACCTATTAAGGTCCTAGCATAAGCAACGACTGACACGTGGTACTAAAAGAGGGATATATACTTTTTTGGTAGATGATTACCACTTTTTAGTATCAGGTACAGTGACCAAATCTCAGGGGCTGGGGGGAATTCGCTTAATTTTGTGTTTCTCTTTTTGATTAATAAGAAAACTTCATTTAAAACTTCAAACTTTAGCTAATGGTCATCTAAATAAACAGGAAGTGATTCGAAAGCTGTTTCCAGTGAAACGTGCTACAAATTTTTAGATTGGATTCGTGCCAAATTTCCAATACAGAGATAGGGATGGGTGTTATGTGGATTCTAATTAAATGGTTGAATGCATGTTTGTGAGTAAGAAGGAGCTTTCTTGTAATACTTTACCTAGCTTAACTACTCTTATGATTCTATAAAATGTATCTCTGCCCCTCTGTTAAGTGTGAACTTCAAAATTGATTCCCTTTTCCATTTAAAATAATAATAATAATAGTTCATACTGCTATCAAACTTGTTTACCCAAGAAGCATAAACAGCTAGCCCAGATGAAACATGTCATCTAAACCACATTCCCATGTAAGTATGTATGCATAAATTAATATAAGTACATATGTATGCATTGTGGGCCACCCCATACGAGGCCCAATAAAACAAGTTCACAGTGCTTGTTAGTGTGGGGATTGATTCCAAAACCTAAGTTTAATAAATGTTTAATCAAAGGTTAAAAAAAAGTCAAGAGAGAATAGTATTTCGATTTTGACTTGGTCAATTTAGCTGGTGGGTAATGCTTGATTGGATTATTTTACTACAAATAGGTATTTAAAATCAATAAAAAATTGCAAAGTTTAAGAAACCCATTTGTCCTAACCAGTGATTCGAAAAGCATTGGTCCATTTGTCACCTGACACGGCCTTTATATAAACATAAATTAGTAAAGATAGATACTTATAATGCACACCTTAATAACATAGAGCCCCCCAAATGTGTTCCCCTTTGAGGTGATTGAAGTAACACTGCTAGTAGATTACAGGTGAGAGACTTCCTTGAGTCAAGGAAGCTGAAAATTATTCTATATTATATAAGGCCACACAAGCTAATTTGGATCCTAATCCTTGGACATTTCTAGTAATTTCTAAGTAAATGTCACTCAATGGATTGGGATGGAAGTGTGTTCACATAGTTTTTTCCCCCAATTTTAATATGATTCCTCCCAAATAGAATTAGGAACAGTATAAATTAATGAATTATATATTTTTAAATAAATTATAATCATTTTAAATATAAATCATAACAAAACACCAACAAAATAAAAGTTCAATCTTTTTCCCATGCCCTTTGTTTTATGGGGAAGCTAATATTTAAGATATCTCATGTGCCCACTTATCTAATTATGAGGGTGAAAATAGCTTAAGAAATGTTAACATAATAATTTTAAAATATGAAGAGGGAATATATGAAGGGTTGAGTCAGCTTGACATGACCAACCACCCCCGAGATTGAAGGCATAAATAGTTAAAAGATGGAACCCAATATTTGTTTTTTATTAAAGTAAGGGCTGAAACAAGCCAATGTTAAGGGAGGGGACAGCAACGCCACTGGTGGTTCTGATTTCCTTTTCCTTTCCCTGGAAGAATGACTGGGCAAGTCTTTTCATTTATTTATTTTTTTTCTGGTCTAAGAAGGGGCCTGAAATCCTCTGCGAGGATCACAACACAGAGAGAGAGAGAGAGAGAGAGAGAGAGAGATTCCTGGGTGGGTTCTCCACACTTTTTTGCTGGGACCTTGTGGCCATGGGCGTGACAGGATCATACCATCCATCCTGGTTTGGAAACTTCTGTTAAACAACAATTAGGATTACTGACCCATACTTTTACTTCAATATTAGAGACAAAGCTGGCCTTGTCTGCTTGTCAAAAGAAAGAATGACAACGCAGCAGAGGCCATATTTCGAAAGAATCAACCAAGGGACAAAGGCAGAGATGGGTTTGTGAAGTTCACCTGCTCCTTTCCCTCTTAAAAACAACACAGCCTTGCTCAACTAATAAATTCATAGTAAGCTTTCCTTTCATCAATTTTTCCATCAGAAAGAATTAATGGACAAAGGGGAATTTGGAAATAGTAAACATACCATTTACATACTTGGAAATGAAGGGCAAACAATAAAAAAAAAACAGATAACAGCACAAATCTATGTAATTTGGACCTGTCTCTAGGGATACATTTTGCCTACAAGTTTGTTTTTCCCAGTCCATGGAAGACACCAAATTTTGAAAAATATTTAAAAATATATAGGATTTGGAAATACAGACCCAACTCAACAACCCTTATAAGGCCATTACAGGTTCGGATTAAAGATGCCGTGAACTGCCTTTGGCTTCAGTTGGACTTCAATCCTTCAATAGTGATCATAACAGTCCGGCTAGTTCCGGTTCTTGCACTTTTCCATCGCCCTTGGAGCTGCAACCAAACAGATCAAAGCACTCGTTAGAGGTTTATATATATATATATATATGCAGAAAACGTTCATAAGAGGAAAAACTTTGCTGGGTTGACTAAGTTTTCCAAAACCAAAAACAACTAAATGAGTACTTGAAGGACTAATTGCATTATTAAGTTTCAAAAAATATGTATTGAAAAAAAATGGGAACTCAAAAGCTGACTAGTGAAACTAAAAACAGGCTACAACAATGGCCCTTCAGATGAAGATGAACCGAGAAGTGAGCCACGCTTACCACAATTTAATTTACCCACCCAAAAGAATATAGTGAGTGCCACTCATGGAGTCTGAGTCGGTTTCAAGTTGTTAAATCTTGATTGGTATTCAAACTCTAACTCACTATTCTTATCAATAACCATGTGAAAATTTGAAATCCAAGAAAATCCAATAGCAGCGGTATCAGTAGCATCCTAAAGATTATTGACATTTTGGAGTGGCCTAGTGGGGAGTGCTGGCTGGCCACAAAGGGGTAGAACAGAAGTATTGAAAATGGATAGACACCATCATATCACATCATGCCCTAAAGATGAAGGGCATTCTGTCCATTTTACATATGGTCAAAGAGTGATCCATGTAGACTTTTTTAGGTTGGAGTAAAGGGTTAACTAGGAATCTTAAAGAGAGATTTCAGATATCATGGCAAGCAGTATTTTATTTAGAGGTATATACCCAGCCCAATTGCCTCTGAACCTTTCATGATCCTCAACCTATTGCATGAATTGATGAACATCCTGCCATAAGAAAAAAAAAATTAGGATGGAACATCTATAGAACAAAAAATAATGCCATAAAATAATAACTGGTAAATAGTAAGAAATCAGATCAGAAGATTCAGACTGAGTTGATGAAATATTTTGACAGAATTATTAGATTGCAAATCCAAGTTGCAGGTGAAATGATTCCGAGTGACAATAGTTAGAACCCATACGTATTTCTATTTCTTTTTCCCTCTTCTCTATTTTTTCAAATAATCAAAGTTGACCCTACAATTCTAGAAGGATTCTTGAGTTACATTTTGGTTTATTATCTTATTGTTGGTTGGTGTTTCTAAACAAGAGTTGCTACATACTCCCAACTAAACCTTAAACAAATACAACCTCAAATCTCCTCTGATGATCCTTTAAGGTTTTCTTGGATGGGAGCAATATTGTATATGTAGGTCACAGGAATTCCTGGATCATGGTTCAGTTTTGTAAACTTGTATCAGACAACATCGGCATGGTAGATATGACACCATTTGCCTCCATCCAAGAAATTCACAATGACCATAGATTGAAATTTCATCCACCACAGGTTCTCCAGGGTTGTAACCAGAATATTCATGTGATATGGGTATTATACTTACTCCCAGGGAACGTCACCAACGAGCATCAAATCACCATCCTTGTCTTCATATGTGAGCACATATTCAGAACCATGTATGAGATCCATCAATCGACTCTCGCTGAGACCATCTCGGCCTGGGATTCCATGAGAACCGCACTGACCTGAATCAGTCATTCAAAAATACAAATTCAACTCCCTTTCAGGTTAATTTGCACAACAAGTTATAGGAAGTGCACGCGCTTGCGCGCGTGTGTGTGTGTGTGAGAGAGAGAGAGAGAGAGAGAGAGAGAGAGAGAGACTTGACAGAATCTTGAATGCCAGAACCATGTTTATAAATTGTATGTAGCATCAGGTATTAAATCCATGATGTCTCATACAAAATTAAATCTCTTCCGATCTAGGGAATAAAGCAGAACAAAACTGATTTCAAACTCCACTTTAGATCTCTGTAATCATCCTTGTTCTTCAGAACAGATAATTAGAGAGAACATGAGAAAAATAAAATTTCAAAGAGGTTCAAGTCTTTTGCCTTTTCAATGACCAGTCACTCAGTATAAAGTGGGATGCATGCTTCTGTTCTATTTTTATCTAAGATATAAAAGCATTTATCTTAGTTAATTAAAAGTCTTTTAAGTATTTTTAAATTTGTACTAAAACAAAATCACGGATCTTATGAAACAAAAAACCCATTATTTTAGGAGGAAAAAAAATCATCAGAGAGAGAAATACCAATAGTAAAGCAGCTGAACATCTTCTCAAGTGCTGCCGAAAGTTCTTTATAGTTGTTGTGAGTTTTGAGGTCAACCTTCCTCAGGTATGGAGCACCATCCATGCTAACCTTAACATACAGGCATCCTGATCCCGACTTTCCTTCAGCGTCATCGCCATTCTTCGCTGGGTTAGTAGCCATAGTATTCTTCCGGAAAGATCGAATTGGCGGCCATCCTACAACCTGTGCCCTGTTTCCAGAGAAGAAAGCTGTGAGGCAACCCCAAATTTTTTTCTTTACTAGTTTTTAAGGGGGGGCCGGGAACAGAAGAAGGCCAGAATTATATACTTCAAGTATGGATGATCATGCAAGGAAAGAAACGTGAACAAGTAATCATTCTCTAGATATTTCACATGAACGTCAGTCCCCGTGTTCTGAGAGAACTTTGATATCCCATGCATAAACTAAATTCTTGGACGAAGTAGCATCAGTATAAGTTGACCATTAAAATGTGGAGAATTACATCAAAACATAGCAAAATTCACAAACCACAGACACCTAATCTCCAAATACAAGCACCAACAAACAAAGATACAAACTTGCATATAGAAGTTCATATCTACTAGAAAAAAGAACCTAAAAACCCACTAATAGATCAGCAGAACAAAATATTTAAACAAGGTTGAACATAAAATCAAATTCACCACAACAGGTAAAAACAAGAAAATAAAAATAAAATCCAACCCGACCAGAAACAAAAATATCCTAAAATTCTACAGAACAAATGAGCAAACTGCATCAATTTTATCCCTTTTATTGAGGCTGCAAGTCTCAAAATCTCACCATGCAGAAAATCCATCAAGAAGATGAGCTATTACATCATTTCCTTCCCTATAGGCTTTGAAATCAATCGAAATAATAATAAAAATAGAAAAGAAAAAAACAAGTTCTTACTTAGCAGCAGGAGCAATCCCATGGTCATTTGCAGCACACATTTGAGGTTTCTTCTCCTGAACCGGCTTGGGTGAGGGTGGAACAACATCTTTCAGCGCAGGAGCAGCCGAACCCAACTGCTGAGTGCTATTCTCCAACCCACCAAGAGACTTCCCACCATTCCCACCTCTAGGAGAGAATAAAACAGCCCCTTTGCCCAAATCAACCTCAGATCCCCCATTCCCAGAGAAAACCCAGTTCCCAGAACCATCAAGGGCGTCAGAGAAACCCCTCTTAGCCCCAGACACAAAATTCTTCAACCCACTAACTGAATACCCACTCTTATCTTCCACCCCCTTCCCCAAAACAGAAACCCCACCTCCAACCTTCCTCTCAGGAGACTCAGAACCAGGCAACCCAAGCCTCAGCTCAGTCTCCTTAAGATTAAGAGCATTGTTCTTCTCACCCACCTCAGTCGAAACAGTGGATGAAGAAGAAGAAATCTTATCAGAGCTCTCCATTGAAGAAACCTCTGATAATCCTATGTAAACATGTTCTAAAGGCCTAGACATTAAACCTTTCAACAACAAAAGTATCTCAAAGAAAAAACAGAAAGCGTGAAAAGGGTATGAACTATGAAGAAAAAGAACAAGAGACGGAGCTTATTTGAAACCAGCTAGGAGAAGAGTGAGAGCCACTGATTCCTCTAAGCGAGCTGGTGGGTTTGTTGATGTAGAAGAGAAGATTCGTTGGTTTTTCCGTAAATCTTTTAATTTCTACTATATCTTCTCTTTGTTACTGCAACAAAGTTGAGCTAATTTTTAGTATATATTACTGATAAAGTGATAATAACAAAAGAGAAACCCAGTACTGCTTTTGGTTTTGGCTTTCAATTTTTTTAACCTTTCACCTTTTTCTGGACAATCCTACCGACAAGTTATTGAATTTTTCCGGCAATCTTTCACGTAAAACTTTCTTAATTAAGATTTTAAAAAAAGTTGAGTGCTAACATGCGCAGTGAATCCTAAAATACGCGTGAGAAAATGGCGTATTTTAACAGGAAAAGAGGAAAGCACTGAAGCAGCTTTGGAGAGAATCGATACGAATCGCACGGAATCGGAGACAGAAACGTGTGAGAGAGAGAAAGGGATTGGACGAATGCTGTCTCTCAGGATTTTATTTTTTATTTTTGGATTTTCAACAGTAAAAGATGATGATTTTGGGAGATTTCGATGGGTTTGTTGTGAAGATTTTGTAGAAAAATGGAAAAGATGGTATGATTTCTATATTGAAATTGGAGGGTGAAAGAATCCAAAACCCTAGAAAATGAAGAATTTTGCTGGAAAGCTGACACAGTGGAGATGTAGAATGATCAGGGAAAAGAAAAAATAAAGGGGCAGTTGGAGGAGCAGAATATTGTCTGTTTGAGACGGGAGGATTTGAACTGGAATGAGTTGTTTGTCTCAGAGCAGCTTTAAGAAATTCCATTCTATTGATTCAATTAGAAGTATGTAAATCAGATGATTAAGATTCCAATCAGACGGTTTCAAAAGAAAGGGCTGGGGCCATCTATTCCAATCCGTCTTGATATAAACATGAAACCAATCATCTCTACATGTGATGGTTGTCGTATGGCCTCTTCTTGGAGGGAGGCTTATGTGGATGCACTTTGCACTCCCCCCCCCCCCTTCCTTGCCAGTGATATTGTGATTGTGTAGGTAGGGGTGGCAATGTTTGACACGACTCGTGAACCTGACACGAAATAACAGGTTAGGGTTAACTGTAAACATGTTTTGTTTTAAAGCGAGTTGACATGATTAATAAATGGTTTGGATTTGGGTTGAGCCATATGACCGTATATCCTTAACCCACCAACATGGATTACCACATAACCCGCAAAACCTTACACAAAATAACTGTGTTAGGGTTGACTGTAATTGTATTTCAGTTCAAAGCGGGTCCACCCACTTTGACACTATTAATAAATGGGCCGGATTAGGGTTGAGCCATATAGTTGTATACCCTTATTTCAACACAACACAAATCCAACCCACCAACAAGAATTGTCACTCCTAAGTATAGGGTTATCAAATGTGGTTGCAGCATGTCCAAATGGCCATTAAAAAAATAACTTAAACCTAACTAATCTCTTCATGTGTGTGTGTGTTAATATATAGATTCTGCAAGCCAAGGCTATAGAGAGCTGAGTTTAATAAAACGTGGCTGGGTTTAAAATAGGTCCCCACTCCCCTTTGTGTCTGTGGCTCACCGTGGGGCACCACAAGGTGGCACAGAGAATACAAATTCATTTATTTTAGCCACAAGTCACTCTGGTGAGAGCAACATGAAACAGAGGAAGAGAGGATCCTGTCACGTTGGGACTCGTATACTCTACAATGCCTTATGGCAAGCCCCAGGTAAGCCAAGACACAAAGGAGGGTGGGGTTTTTCAGGGTCCCACCCTTCTTTGTGTCTCGTTGGGAGCTACATAACTCATTATACACCCTCTTTTTTGGGTGCCTAATTTTTTAGTCATCTTTTTAAGTTGGAAGAAAATGTTTGTGATGAAAATGCGTCTATAGTGAATTATAAGCTGACATAAATTGTTTATGGGTGTAAAAATGTCCAAAAAAAGTGTTCAGTTGAAAATGTAGGTAGTAAAAAAGACATCAGTTCAAAAACACATCATATGTCAATCAAATTCTCCAATTTGTAGTTGGTTGGGATACCTACTTTTTCATTTGAAAATTGTTTTTACTGTTTTTACCCCGCACACTCTATCCATTGTCTGTTGGGACAGACAGATTGAGTATAGGAGTTCTTTTCCTTGTGTTTTAAGTTTAAAAGACAAGGACCAGGATTTACTGCATGGATTCAAATTAAATGATTGCCTGCATCATGATTAGATGGTTTTTAATCCTATGATGTATGCAATATTTCTTCGAACATTTTGAAGCCTTCAATATAATTATCTTCAACTGTTCAAATTAATAAAAAGTAGTACTAGTTACATAATCCGGACTTGGATGATGTGTTCAAGCTAATTTTTGGACCATCCTAATATATTTTTGTCAATCCTCTTATCATGAGACACGTGGCAAATTATAAAGCCACTAGGATGTCCTGTAGTCTCGGATCCAAGCTACAATTGCCATGATACAAGAAATAGTGATGGTTAGCAATTACACATGGTCCCTTCAACTTATATCTAGTTATTCTACCCAACAAGTAGACCAAAAATTAAGTCTCTTGATTCTTCGTATCGAAGTAATGTTCTGTCTAGGATGTATTGTTACTGTTCACCCCATTGTTACTGTTCACCCCCTCACGCAGGGGGTGGCCCCACATCCCATGATGCGGAAAAGATTAGGTACGAATGAATTTTGCACTGATGCATCAAAACAATGTTTAGAGGGCGGACACATCAGCACTGAAAAGTGATAAGCACCCCCAAAAAAGTGCAAGTAATTTTTTTGGCACTGATGCATCAGCCCCTTGGTACTGTTCGGATGCATCAATACAAACTTCATTCGTATGTAACCCAAGCCCCCTGTGAGCGTGTAAATGGTACATCCTGGACAGAACATTATTCCTCTTCTTCATAATATCTTTATATATTTATGTTTTTTTTTTTTTTTTTATCTTTATTCTCTCTTGCAAATTCAATCTTGGCACAAATCTCTCTGGTTCTATAAACCAAGTTTGGAAATTAAGAAAGCATTACAGGATTAAAAACAAGTGGTGTTACCTTTTGATTTCTCCATTTCAGTATTTATCTTCTTCGTATCAACTTCTAAACTATCTCATACGTCTCCTCGTTCAATTATTTCGCTTTCAAATCTTCACCAGGAATATCTCTACCTTCCAAGCTGTTCCCACATCTCAAGCAAATTTTCCTAACATACCTTTAGTCATCAACTTCGCTTTCCATTATTTACCCTATCTTATGCCTTTATCTGTTTCGTCAATAGTCATAGGTCTAAGTCCAACCATCACACATCTTAATAGTAATGACTTGTGTAAAACATACTTCATATCACATCAATTTACACGTGCACCTCGACCTAACTAAGTAATAAATAACAATTAAAAAAGAGTGTCATTTTCAATGCCCCTCTTGCCATTTCCCCTTAAATGAAGGTCCTGAATTATGTAAGAATCATGTACGTGATAACTGTGTGAGAATCAAGTAAAAGGTCGACACGTGGTATTTTGGAATCCGTATAAACCCTTAACCGTGGTTTTCAAAACCATGATTTATAATGGGTCCCACCGCTCTTCTCTCTTAACCAAAAAAGAAAAAAAAAAACCAGCGCTCAAACCCTGTTTGTAACCCCACTGGACAGCTTTTACTCTCTTTTGAAGACCCGCGACCGGCAACCGACGACAGGTGACGTGCGACTGGCGATAAGCACAACAGCAGCCCTGGTAGTGAATTTCTTGGAAGCACCATAATCATGTCATTCTTTTGGTAGGCAAGTGGTATGGTAGTGAAGATGGGTCATTGTTTATCTTTGTTTACGAATAAGTTTTCATTCCTAGGACCTAAAAGCTCAGTCATTTGGTGTAGTGAATATTGCTCACTCTGGGCTTTTTTGGATTTGTAAACAGTAAAATGGATTCAAGGGTGTCCGTTCTTGGTGCTTGCTGAGTTCTCCGTGTTGGTATGAGATTTTGGGATATGGTGTTGCAGAAGAGGTTAAATTATGGATTCAATGGCTACTAGGTGTCTTCCATGCCCTGAGCTTCCAGATCAGCTAGGGTAAATAAATGCCACCATTTTATGATTGTTCATTTTCCTATTTTTGCTAGTGTGCTAAAATACTGTTATAAACTAATAAATCTTTCTTACTAGTTTTAGGGGAGGGGTCATCCTAGGAAGAAAGTTGAGGACAATCAGATGTGTGCATTTGAATTACTGGCTACCGTAGTTGACAAGTTATTAAAGGAGAAAGATGGTTCACTAGCTCCAAACAGATTGGCTACGAAAGATCAGTGGGCCTTTATAAAACATACTTTTAAGCAGGAACAACTAGAGGAAAAGAATCCCTTGAAAGTAAAACCTTGTGATCAAGGAAGTGGTGATGAGAATGTCTTGTCTCTGAGCTCGGGCTACAGGACCAAAAACATAATTATATTTTGAAGGATTTTTCACATGTTCATAACGTTGTTGGTTCTAGACTCACTTCTGTATTAACAGATTCTGATCACTCTGTGAAGTTTGGTTATTCTGAGAAGTTGGATCTTGGCAAAAGTATGAATGAGTTTAGAATTTTTCCTTGTAGAGTAGAGAGTGGTTCCCCTATCTATAATAAAATTTATAAAGGTCAAGTAAAGGATAGAGCTAAGAGACAGCTAGAAGATAGGTAACAAAAAAATGGAAGTGTGATAAATGGAATTGTGCATGACACATGCAGTTCAGACAATCCAATTGAATTGGATACAAAACCTCTTGCACTGGCTAGTTCAGATAGCAGTGTCGAGGTACCACTGTGCAAAGACATTCATCGTGGTTCTTTTCCTGGGCATCGGAATGATGTAGAGGTAGTTAATAGAGATGATGACGAAAACGATCTTCTGGATGCACCCAACCTAGTAACGTTACTTTGGAGGTCTTCAGGTCGCCGCCATATATAGTAGACCAGAGGATAAGAAAATTGTTGGCATCTAAATATTGGAATGTGACTCCAAAACTGAAGGATGGAGAACTTTCTAACACTGGTATGAAACTGATGTTGATCGGAGTGAGTAGGGCCGCTGCTACGATCACCTTTCGCCGGTCACACGTCGCCTGTCACCGGTGAAGAAGGAGAAGAACTATGGGGTAGATTCAAAATGGGGTGAAAGTCGTCGGGTGGGGTTACAAATGGGGTTTGAGCGAGGGAGAAAAGCAGTGGGACCCACTATAAACCGTGGGTTTGAAAACCATGGTTAAAGGCTTGCACGAGATTCTAAAAACCACAACACACGTGTTGGTCTCTCACCTGGTTCTCACACAGTTCTCACGTACTCGGTTCTCACATAATTCGGAGCCTTAAATGAAGGTCATTCTCTAGTGGTTTTGCTTTTAGGAAAGACTTTATTAAAGACGTGTATGATTAATATCTCAATTTCTCAATTTTGCTTATCCATGATAATGTTGTTCCATGTTTGGCCACGAGTTCTTAGAAAAAAAAAAAAAAAAAATGTCATTTTCAGTAGTTCCTATAAATTTATTGATTATAAACTAGATGCTCATATCATATATAGTCAAAGAAGACTTGATGATCCTAAATTTTCCTGCTGTACAAGAATGTGATGGTTTTGATGGTCATGACTATCCAAAAAAAAAATTATTTTAATTTTGATAACAATAATTGATGTAGTAAATAATGGTTACTGGAAATGTTATAATGAGAGATTTACTTGTTAGCATAAAACTCTTAACTTTGAATTAAATGTTCATGATTACCAACCAATATATGCAGCAAAAACTTGGAAACTCAAGAAAATGCAAGATAATTCATCCTCATAGGATATGGATGAAGATAGGAATTTATTTCTGAATTTAACTTCTCAACCAATGGGAGATTCTCCAATCATCTAATTCACCAAGTGCCCATTTGGATGCACAAATGAATTTACTTAAAATGCCATCCTTTAATTGCACAACTTTGGGCCATTCAATGGATCCGTGATATGTATGGTAAGAGAGGTCTGCAGTTTGACTCCTCTCCCTCTAATCTTTTACTGGCAACTAACAATGGCTATGCCAAATAACCCCCCCCCCCCCACCCACACAAAAAAAAAGGGGGCTTGGATTATTTACAAATGAAGTTTGTACAGCTGCATTTGAACAGCACAAGGGGCTGATGTATCAGATCCGAAAAGTGACTTACACTTTTTGGGGGGCGCTTATCACTTTTCAGCGCTGATGTGTTCACCCCCTGGCATCATTCTGATGCATCAGTACAAATTTCATTCGTACCTAATCTTTTCTGCCAAAAAAATGCACAATTTCACCATTTAAAATGGAAACGTTTCAACTAATAATAAAACTACAAATTTGATCTTTTTATTTTTTAATCCTAAAGGGTATGTCCAGAATAAAATCTCATGTGTATGTCCTTCTAGACACATGTTTTGCTTAGCAATCTTTATTTTAAAAATGCATAATGAAAAACAAAATTGGATGATTCCTTACTGAAAATAGGCACCCAAAAAACAGAAAGAAAAAAGGTTGATCTAATATAATGAAAACAGCATTATTGTATTATACTTTGCTTTGGTAAAGTACCCTAGAGAACCCATTAATTAGCTTACTTTGTAATTTGCTTTCTTCCCTCCAGATCATTTAATTAGGCATGTTTAATGCCAAACTTTAAGGGAACGTGAAAAAATGATTGTATTCCACATTAATTATGCATTAATATATCACTAACTTTGATTTAAAAGTGCTTTAGGCTGAGACAACTTCAATTGTAGCCTTAAGTATGATGTCTCCCAACCCTTCTTTACTAAAGCTTTATGTACGGTTGCTATTGAGTGAAACCACACCATTGTGGAGCTCGTAGATGTGGTGCTATGGAAAGAAACTTTTTTTATTTTTTTATTTTTTTAAAATATAGAAAGAAGCCATTTAGCGTGTCTTGAATAACAAATTATTATATTATCACTATCATTCTTTGACATTTCTATCTTAATTCTTGTTGTTTTATTTTTGTAGGCTTCACTTGGGTCAGATGGTAATCTGAACTACAAACCGCATATCCATGGGATTAAACCAGTGACCTCTCACAAAGAGAAGGGATGCCATAATCACTAGGGCTATGGGCAAAATTTGGTGTGAGCCCTAAAGTCAGACTAAGGTAAGAATGACTTTAGGGCCTGACACATCAGTGCTGAAAAAGTGATTTACACTTTTTGGAGAATATTTTTCACTTTTTGGTGCTGAAACCCCAAATGTTAGTCTGACCTTAGGTGGTCACACCAAATCCTTAGGGCTAGGGCTAAGGGGCATTAGCTATTTTAATCCTTGTTAAATTGGATAATTCTGATGTATTAGAAGTGTAACCCAATGCATTGGTTTTGTAGATGGTATCTAAGGACCATGAAGTGGTCCCATACACTGTTCCTAACCAGGTGATATTATAAGCATGGTCTAGAAATAACAGTTATATCTTCTTTTTTAGTTCAAGCAAAAAAATGCAACAGTTATTATATCATTTTTATTTTTACATAATTTAATTAGGTTTAGGACCATTGTTAAACCTTATTTAAGGATAAAAAATGGAGTATTCATAAATAAATAAATAAAAGATGAAAGATGCTCCACTTGAATGGCCGTTATTATGGTTCACAACACAATAACTGCTAACAACATTTGCAACGTTTAATGGTTCCTATTAAACCTTGATCATGAGAGAGAGAGAGAGAGAGAGAGGCAATCAGGCTTCCACTAAGTACAGAACAAAAACCAATAAGCTCTTCAGCTCTTCCTGATTGAACCTATCAAGTCCAAAGAAGACAACCACACATTGTCTCTTTTTACATCTGATTCATAACATTCGAATATTCACATTAATTTTGTAACTGTCATAACGGTCTGAACCATTAATTCATCAGATCAATTAGATAGGATGGTTCTTAGTCTATTAACCTTGATCCAAAGATTGAAGCATCTAGACCAAAGTAATGAGATTTGTAAATGTTTAGGGCACTGAAATTGCATCAACTTCTAATGTAAGGCTAATCCACCAACCCAACAGATTGATCCATGAAATGACCCGATTATCAGCTACCCATTTGCCGAGAAATTGTAAATTCTTTTCGGAGTTTCATCTATTTGCCACTCCACTCCGACTGAAATGGTCGGAAAAATTTGATCCTGGTTGCCATGAAAAGGTTTTCTCATGACAAAATTTTCTTGAAAAATCATTTTTAAGCTGTCTGGTTGCCATGAAAAGTTGGTTTTCTCATTTTTTTCTCATGATTCTTTTCTGTCCTGTTCTTGTGGGATTTTGTTTTCTATTCTTTTATTTTCTTTTCTATACAATTCAAGGAAACCAGACTGGGCCTTATAGAAACCATGCCGGATTGAAAAGGACCTCTTTCTCTCTAAATCAATTTTGAGAATACACAGAAACTGTGACCATTAATGGACACTAGTGGTACTGTGCAAAACACATGGCTGTCATTTCGAATCGTTCAAGCTTTAAAAATACTACTCTTAGGAGATATGGTGTAACTTCAGAGAGCACAGAAAATTTATATTAAGACCGATTTATGCATTTTCTATGCACATAAGTAATCTGTAATATATGGTTTATCTGTTTGATTGCGTTCAATAATTGATATTACATCTAGGCGTTTGGAGTGGCAATGGATCAGGTCAAATTTTGATGGGTTTGGAAAATACCCAAATGAACCCGATTGGATTTACGAGACTCGGTTGAAAACTGTCAACCATAACCCAGAAAAGAAAAAAAAAAAGAATGGGTTAGATGGGTCCTTTTGTATATTTAATTGAATATAGAAGGGTTGGGTAGGGTTGGGTCTTTGATAGAATAATCCAGGTCTGGTTTAGAAAATACCCAACCTGAACCATATAAATCCAGGGGTGGACATCGGGTCTGGTCCTAAATTGCCAAATTCTGGTATTCTGTTATTTTTCCACGTGGCAACATGGTGGCAACAAGAGTGGATCCACGTGAGCCAAATCACCCTCTTTAGAGAGAGGGTTTTGGGTTTAAGGTCAAGATGATCATGCTTAGCTACCTCGTAGGGTAGTGGAGTTGGCTTCCTCTTTAACATTAGAAATTTCAAATTCGTCAAATTTAGAGAGAATAAATCAACAATCTTTAATATAACATCTGATTTGTCAAGAAGGGGGAGACTATCACACCTAAAAACATAGTTGATAACTTTTAGATAGTCATCTTCTAAGGCATTATTTTTCAGCCTTATGTCTCAAGTTACTTGAAGGCCTAAGAGGGGCCACCAAACCTTTAGACATAAGGTGGGAAATGAGATTCTATGGGGGAGGCTCTTTCCACCATATGAAAACCACATGATATTCTCAAAATGATAGTAGTACTCGCTTTCCTATTAGAAAACAAATACACTAATCAAAGTTGATCTTTACTTTATTGAGCAAAGGAGAGACCAAAATCTCTTAATAGGTGTCCTAGCAGAGAGGTTAGGATTTGGCACGGTCTCTTGACTCTTCACTATTGAGGTTTTCTTAAATAAGGGTCTTGTTTTTAGCCCTTAATACTTCAAGTTTCTTAGATGTTGTAGGACACTATGGATTGTACTTATAAATCATAATTCTTGAAATCTTTATGTTTTCATAACCTCATTTTTTGTAACTTTTTCTCTTCTTGAAAACAGTCACAGTGAGATTGCCACTTAAAGAGAGAGAGAGAGAGAGTGAGAACAATGGCAGTTGAAAACAAACACCTTAGCATTTGTTGTTTAGCGATGTGTGGTTCCGTGCTTGCCGCTGCTGTTTTTCTTCATGCTATAGCGATGACCAGTGGCTCTGATGTCCCATGTGGGCAGCTTTTCTCTTCATGGTTCTTTTGGATAAGCTTTGCGCTATCCTATGTTTCCTTCATAGGAGTAATTGCAGCATTGTTTGACCTCCATAAGACGCTTATGTGTTATATGGTAGTTTCTTTTCTCTGTACTGTTGCCTTTGTAACTATTATTATAATTTCTTGGGCGACAGTTGTTTTGAATGATGGAGATGGTAATAATTTGTGGAAGATGAAGATGCGGAGCCCAAAGAAGTGGGCTCCCATCCACAGTTGTTTGGTAGAGGCTAGGCTCTGCGAGAGCCTAACTCAGAGGGAGGACAACATATACCTGGGTTGTTGTCGACCCCACAACTCCACCTTTGAGCCTATTGCGTTTCTTTGGGTTAACGATACCACTATATTACGTTACCGATGTGAGTCTTGCAAGGATGCTGTATTCAGCAGGCTAGAATCTGATTGGAAGAGAGGAATCATAGGATTCAGCATCACAGCGGGACTTCTGGTAGGTTTATGTGTTGCTGAGCTATATTTTTATAAGAAGGGGGGACAACTACCGCCTCAACAACAACAACAACACCAGAGGGAACAACAACCCGCCTCAACAACAAGAAGAAACAGTTTTCCAAATGCTAGACACTACTGATGAGACGGATGATGACAGCCTACCACAAACAAAGAATCAAAGCTTAGTACCAGAATTAAAGATGGTTGATTTCAGAAGATAGTGATTTTTTTTTGGTGGTAATTAAGATACTGATCCAGTTGTTATTAGGTTTTTTTAATCAATCGTGTATCAATTTCATGTGATATGCACAAGGACATCTGATTGCACTCATGGATATGAATTTAAGTTTGAAACACATTAGAATGAATTTATGGTTAGTGGGCATCTTCAAGTAAGAGCCGCAGTATTAAAGGTTTAAAAATAGATAAAGCAGAGCTACTACCGTTGGGTAAGCTGAAATCCAAGATTGTGTTGGGTTGGCCCCCCCAGATTGCTTAACCTGCTTATGTAGCTTCCTAAATGGATCATTACCCAATGTTGCCAATCCAATCTGTGTCCAAGCCGACAGAAACCCCCATTAGCACCCAAACTGGACTCTCTTGCAAACCTTTAGGCCTATTATAGAAGAGCTTGAATTTGTAGACCACATTGAAGGACTGTTCTACCAGCATATAATTTCGTCTCGCTATCACTTTGAAAAGGAACATAAGCCTCACAAAAATATAGATTAATGTCATTCATTCAACAAGAATACCCTCTCAAATTTATTTTCTCTTTCATGCATTCTAAATATCAGGAACATGTGAATGAATCGGAGAGAGTTGAATCAGAGACTGAGAGGAGAATAAATAGAGTCAATCGAATCATCTGGACAACTCCCGCAGCTGCTATAGAAACAAATTTAGCTGCAGCCAATGGTGGCCAAAATACCCCTGGAACACCCTTAATACCATCCAGTTTCACAGCACATTCATGAGTAGCATTGTGGGCATAAGTAGAATAAACAGTGGAGTCATCATAACGCATATTAGCCCAGTTAAGGAGTGATTGAATCAGATAATCTTCTGCTGTGTCAAAGAGACTTGGACATTCCATTAGTTTTTGCTTCCAATAATCCTGTCTGAGCAGGAATCCGATCCAAGATTTTAGCACGCCCAATTAGAGATTATGGATGGACACATTTGATGGATGTTCCTCCCAGGCCTCTTGGGTCCTGTTGGGGCCTTTGAGGATTTTGGCAATTAGAGTAGCATCACCCATGACCCATATCGTAGATTGATAGGGCATGAGTGCAAGGAAGAGTGAAACAAGAAACAAGAAAATCTTCCAAGCCGTGGACAAGGAGGGAGGATTGTATCCGCTCCTCTTAACTGAGGCTCCTATCTGCCTCCTGTCAGGGGGCGGGCACATCAGCACCGACAAGTAGTATGCACCCCCCCAAAAAGTGAAAATCACTTGTTGATGCTGATGTGCCTGCTCCCTGATAAGGGGCAGAGAGGGGCATTAGTTAAGAGGCGGATACAATTCTCCCTAGTTGACAAGTGGACCAGAGACAGAGAGGCAAGAGAATACTGCTGGGATAGCTTAAGTGGGTTAATTCTTCTCAAAGAAAAATCTTTCAAGCTTCATATCAAGGGTTATTAATTCGAACCAACTCCTAATTAGACAAAAATCCAGATAAAATGACAAAAAAGCAATGCAATATTACAATCTTCAAGTCATTACAGTGAATATTGCCTATATAAGAAGAGAATACAATTAAGCTTCCTTCTTATTCCTTTTTGAGACTTGATTTTTTATTTATTGGGTAAATTTTTTGAGAGGGGGTCGTCTACATTTTGAAATCCGTCTACAGTCCAATGGGCCTACACAGCCACAAAAGTGTTTCTGACTTGACACCCTCAAGATGTGAAGGGCTGGAATAGGTCCATTCCGACTGCAGACTATTCTCCCTCAAAAATTTTGGGCTGGATTTGGTACTTGGTAGTCCTTAATTTAAGTATAGGTGTCACAGTTACTAGGCCCTCCTAATCCTCTCCTAACCGTTAAATTTCTATTCAAATTGGGTGGGTCGGCCCGAAGCCCTACTTCACCGACCCGCAGTTCAAGCGGGTGGGGCTGAGTTTGGGCTCAAATCACAGGCCTGAGAATTGACAACCAAGTGCTTCTACTTTGCTGCCCAGGTAATTGGTTTAAATGTCAACCCAAAGTTTATGCAAATGTATTCTTTAAAATCTGAATCTAAACCCTGTTCTACAGACTTGATTTTGAATCATTATGATTAATTTCTTTTCCTTTAGCTCTGGTCCCCATTCAATCCATAGATTACCCCTTTTATCATTTTGCTAGAACCGTAGATCTTGTGGAAGAATATACCTATATGAGAGTTTAGTTCATCATGAACTGAGCTTGAGCCTTGTTGGAGCTCACAGAGCTAGCTGATCACGGGCCTCCATTTGTGCTCGTTTCACTTGTTGTTCTATATTCTATCTGATGGGGGAGCATACTGAGACCCCCCTACCTATCAATCCCGATTCACCAACAAAGTCTTGACTTTAGGAGAATCGACCCAAAGAATTCCAGAGAAGATCAACCCAGGGAAACTCTATGAATCCCCCGGGTCGTAAAATGTCAAGACAATAGGCATAAAGTCAGAAGTACCCATCGATATCCAACTCCTCGAGTATTTCGGAAATAGTCCTGACTGTTGCCCATGTCACTCGACACCCAAAAGCTAGTCGAGACCTCGAGGCATCCGATACCCGAGAATCCCCAACACGTAGAAATATAACGACCCTGACTACTCCTTTTAAAGATAAGCACAATCCAGAAACTGTTATAAAGAGAGAATATTCTTTGTAGCAGGCCCGACATTCTAGGAAAGTGACTAAGAGAATAGGGGGAGATGCAGCCAAGAACATGGGGGGAAAGCGACATGTGGGATCTTATTTGATATGTCATTGTTTAAATATAGGTAGCAATTCACTCTACAGGTATGAGATATTAGAAACCATAATTGAGAGAGCTCTACTTTTATATTCCCCCTGTTATCTGACTTAACCATTAGAGAGCTAGAGGCTGACACCCCATCGGTGCCTAGCTTCCTGACATTTTCTTGCTTCGTGTGTGCAACGCCCACTCTACCAGGGACCTATAACGGCCATGGGACCATCTTATTAGCGTAAAGGAGCCCACCAAACCTATACTCTATCACTATCTATGCGCTATTCTATAAACAACAAGTCTTTATTTCATATAAATAATATACTTATAAATAAATTGAAAAGAATGACTTACTTGTCTAGATGAATTGACAATAAATTAGACTCGAAATTGATCAAGGCTAGTGTTTGACACTATGTCCTTAAGATAGATTTTTCCCCTCACAGTGGTGCTTACAAACTTTTCAGGCATATGCCTCCCATGATACAATGATCTATACACACAGAAAAAGAACTGCAATCTGTGTGCTTGACGAATCAAATTTGTGTTGTACTCTCTCTCTCTTATAACACGCTATTATATTCTCTATATGCCTAATTTGGACATCCTCTACGATGCCTAAAATAGAATACTACGAATTTTGGATTTGGAATTCAGTGCTTAAAATGAAGGAGAGACAATTTATTTATAGACTTGTTCATGTATGTTCGGAACAGGCATAGAGACACAACTCTTGGTGTTCGAACAGATATGAAAGAAAAATGATGCATTTCTATAGCCACGTTCATGTCCGTTCGGAACAGATAGAGGGTTAAAAGGTAGGATTTAATAGTCACCTCCATATCTGTACAAAATAGACATGTGCCAAAAAGGTGATTTAATAACCACATGTGTGTCTATTCGATCAAAAAAATAACCAAGGGCAAAACTATAAAATCATACAAATGGACACCCCATAAGGTATAACCGAATCTAGGAGAAGAAAAAAAATAAAAATATTATTTTATTTTTTTCTTATTGACCCAACTAAACTTGGCACGCCCGTGTGTTTATATGAACCTGGTCTATATTGCCTAGGTCCTCCCCCACCCACAAAACAACAGTGCCCCTTAGGGCCTAAACTTATATTCAACATAAGTATATATGAACACAAAAGGTTTTATGGGCTAGTCCATGTGAGACTATTAAATTTAACACCCTTTTACCAGTTTTACCAATGATCAACTAGGCATTTTTGGAGACAATTTCTCATTCACCCATTAATGGTTTTAAGCATCCAACCATACAGTGTTGTTCTCCTCATTGAGGTGAACACGAACCCATGTAGACTCACCTCAAACAACTTGTGGGTCCTACTTTTATTTTGGCTTAAATATGCCTACACAGTCAAATTTTCAATTTGGGCACAGTAAAATCTGGGTACTTTCAAAACCGTTTCCAGCAATCCACCACATGAATGAAATTGACTTACTTTAATGCAAATCAATATGCAAATGCAGACACAAAAAGAGTACTTTTGGAAAGTTGTTGTATAGGTAGAGGTAGCTTGTGACTTTGAGCTTTCATTTGTGAAAGACTATCAAATTTACTAGCTAACCAGTGAACGCGATCTTGAACTGTTCAGTTGTTTGTGTAAACCAAGACAATATAATTCATATAGCTTACTTTTGAACACAGTTGATTATCATGATTGTGTTCATTTTAGCCCTGAATACCGCTTGGTCTCATGAGTGTTTTAGAAAATTTAGCCTTACAATTCTCATAAAAGCGGTCCATTCACACTCCCATCAATAATTCTTATTAATAATATCGTACCATACTTTACTTGGATTTCTAAAGTATAAGAATTATTAAAAGCATAAATTACCCTGAACTTCATTGCATGTATCACTATTTCATCATAGGAGTGGGTAAGATAAGTTTTCTCCATAGTGATCGTAGTGATACTACTAAGTCAACACACAATTCGGTTGTCTCTTTGAACCTAGTTCTTGGGATCTCCAGTCAGTTAGGTAGGATTTTTATTATGGCAACTTTTCAAATATAGACTTTAAACTCATTCCCTTCGATGAGCAGTTTACTTGATCTATTCTCAACATTTATTTAACGGATCCAGAAAATCATCTTCTTAATAGAAATAATTCCATATGAGATCAATTGCTTTATGGTATTGTATCTTTAACGAATATGGCGAGACTTATCATGTCATACACACACACACATACACTTGTCGCATTCATTAGTTCTCAATCCATTTGACATCATTATATTGTCAAATTTTTCATGCCTCCTTTAGGTCCTATCTCAAGCCTTTTAAGGATAGGGACCACCACCTTGCTAAAACACTCTCACACTTTTCAAAATTTATAGGGAGGTTTTCGACATTTTCATAATTCATAAGGTGCCTTATAAATTTCCTTGCGAAACATCTCGTTGAGAATATAATTGGTAAGTTCTTGCTTCCCCCACAAATTCTAAGGTAAAGCGAAACATAGCATTTATAATTTCCTTTTAGGTTGTAGTTTTCCGTTCAACAACTCTATTTTGCTTGAATCCCTTGTAAAGCACTTTACTCAAGGGATCGGCTAAGTTCTTACTTGACCATACAACCAAACATGATAACTCTTAAATTGAATAATCCAACTACATAGTTATGTCTTAGTCCAATGTATCAAATCTTACCATTTTGTAATATTTTAGATTTAATATCATAATGCAAAGATATTAGTGGCATTGGTC
>JAOXJP010000003.1:4886801-4900248 GCA_025762735.1 Platanus orientalis
TATATAAAGAGAGAGAGAGAGAGAGAGAGAGAGAGAGAGAGAAACAATAACTTGGCTGATACATAATTAGGAGATAACATAAGATTGTTTAGAAAAAAAAATTATATATATGTATGATATTATATTAGTTTATATGTTATAAGACCATTATGTTACTATGCCACGTTTAAGAATTAAAATATATGTTAAATAAAAAGAAAAACTTGACTGTTATATGGCCTATAACGGTTCATAATGGTAATAATCAATATAGCTAACAGCCCCTTTTAAAAGGGGGACTATGAGTTAGGAATAGTAGGGTTTAAATCATCTGCAGTCTCTGGAGAGACATCATGCCAGTGCAAATCCAGCATGCCTGATAAAGGATGCTTATGTAAATACACAGGTTACTACTGTATTGTGTATTTACATTCCTTTAACCCGTGTATTTACTGAGTCACCCTTTGTTAGGCATTGTGTCGAGCGTTGATTGGTCCTGGCGTGATATATCTCCAATCAGACAGGTGATGATTCGAACTCGAAAATAGTGAGCCTCTAGGCTCCATAGCCAATTACCTGAACTCTTAAGGATAGTAATATTTTCCTTACAGTAACAAATTCACTCATTCTTTCAATCCACATTGCACTGCATCATCTCCCAATAAATCCATTTTATTGATGGACCATTTCAAATTGATGTGACAAGTAATTTCTAGGAGAATCACAGCAAAGAAGAAGATGAACTGAAGCCAAAAAAGGGTAAGCAAGATAAGAAAATCAGCAGGGAATATTGTAAAGTTTCTTACCCAAAAACGAACTATTCTCTTTAAAACTCCAATAGCCCTACACAAGCAAGGCCACTCAAAAAGGTAGCTCTGAACCAATCAAGCTTCCACTTGGTGCTTCAACTACAAACCCTAAACCATTAAGCTCTTCAGCTCCCCCTGATTGAAACCATTTAGCACCACCACACAATGTCTTCCAGCTTTTAATTCATAACCTTCAAACACCCATTGTCTGTATTGTTATAACAACTGTCATAACGGTCTTAACCGTTGATTGATCATATCAGTTAGATTAATCCATGAGATGGCTTCATTATATAAGGATGTATAATGCTGCAATGTGATTGAACATGAACAAATTCTACCCTCAAATGCGTGCCCTGCTTATATGAAATCACCAGAGCAACTACTCAAATCCATGAATTAGAGGATCTTAACTCTAGTTAGTTCCATGTTATTAAGTCTTTTAAACTATTCTGTAAGAAAAGAGAGGGAAAAAAAAGTTAATATTCATAATTAAACAGCTTGTAATTTGGAAAGGAAAAATTTCTCATTGCCGTTTTATTTGACTAAGAGCATGAGATAAAGGGAGAGCATGGGGTCCACCTAAGAATGAGGATCCACGTGGCAAAGTTCTTGTGCGAGATGGTGGAAGTGGAACCCATTGGATATGTGTTCTACCCAAAAAAGTGGGGTGACCGCACTTCCAAGTCCACCCCACTTCTTGGGCTCTTTTTGGCTAAGGCATCTCTCTCTCTCTCCATCCCTATGCCTTGGTAGTGGCAAATGTGGGTCCAAAGTACAGCCCATTACTTCTACAGAGTGAGGCCGACGTGGCTTATCTCTGCTGTGTTTTGACACCTGTTCCACTAAATGGTAACAGAACCGGCAATAGTAACATCCACCGGTCTTGTTACCTTTCAACGAGACAAGTGTCAACACAGCATCTGTTGGAGATGATCCAATTCCCTCGGAAAGGGTTCCACCTTTTCTGAGTTAAGACGGAATCGAGAGGTCCATCACCCTCGATGGACCTCATTCTCATTTTGTACACTACCCACCATTCAATGGGGTCCCATCTCATTGGTGAAAAAGCAAAATCCTGTCACAACCATCGTGCATATCCACAATTAGGGGATGTTTGGTTGCAATGATAACTCTAAGACACTCCAAACTCTCGTCTCTTCTAGATATACTGTAAGGTAAGGGTGGCAATTCATGTTGGCGGGTCAGGTTCGTGTTGTATCGAGATAAGGGTCTATGACTATATGGCTCAACCCTAACCTGACCCATTTATTAATCGTGTCACCTGTTTTGATCCGAAACATGTTTACAGTCAACCCCAACCCATATATTTTGTTTTGGGTTCATGTCCGGTTCGCAGGGTATGTAGTGGTAATTCACGTTGGTGGGTCATATTCGTGTCGTGTAAAGTTAAGGGTATATGACTATATGACTCAACCCTAACCCAATCCATTTACTAATCGTGTCAAAGCAGGTCAACCTGTTTTGACCTGAAACAGGTTTACAGTCAACCCTAACCCGGTTATTTTTTGTTGGGTTCACAGGTCATGCCAAACATGGCCACCCATACTGTTAAGTGTAATCCATCTGTTTGAGACAGAATAATTACACCTCAAAGAAAGGGAGAAATTGAGGAACAAGAAAAGACGTGCTAAACTCCAAACTTGAGTAATCGTTGCAACCAAACACACCCTTAATCAATAATGAAAACGTGATGGGAGTTTTACAGCTGGATGACATTTCTAAATCTTCGTTCTTATTGCGTCAGGGGACAGCATGAATCTTCGTATTGTGTACCCGTCCCCATTGGGGAATTGGGGTGAAAATGCAACTCGAGCAAGCAGAACTACTAAGTCATATGGACCATGATTGTCATATGACTACAACATTGCTTAGGCACCCACGCGGAGGTAAGACCTGCTAAACGTGCAAATGAATGAGTACCCTGTACCCACACTTAGATGGTACATGTCTTCCATTTCCTTTGCTTGATACACTTCGTGAGCTCTTTGAGATTGAAATTACCATTTCCTTTGTTTGATACACTTGGTGAGGTCTTTGAAATTGCATCTTACTTGGTTGACACCGAGTATATAAGAGTAATACGAAATGGTTTTATCTATTCCCTCGTCATTTGTCCACGCTATAGGATCTGATGAAGTTTATAGATACCCTTTTTTTTTTGCTTCATTTAACAGTCTAAACTTTCTTGCTTTAAGTTAGGGAAATAATTTTAATCCCGGTGTCGATGCATACAAATATGCAGAATTTCAAAGGGATAAAGAATCTTCTTTACCATGAAGGACTGTGTCTGCCTCCCTTAACGGATGCTAACCTCCGCTGGGCATCAGGGGGCAGGCATATCAGCACCAAAAAGTGATAAACACCTCCCCAAAAAGTGTAAATCACTTTTCAGTGCTGATGCATCAGCCCCCTGACACCCAGCAGAGGTTAGCGTTTTTAAGAGAGGTGGACACAATCCTTCCTCGACGTGTACACCGCGTCAAGACTCCTTCAGTTTTTAAATTGTGGCTTAATTTTAAAATTTTAAGTTTTATTTTCAATCCCTGAAATGTGCTGATACGTATGGGAATACAACTTTTTAAGAGAAAAAAAAAAAAACAGAAACTCAAGATCTACTGAATGGGGAATATTAGAGCTCAAGACTCCTTCGATCACTTGATTCCATTTCTTAATCGAGAATTCGATTCACAATCTCTCAAATATGTCGGAGGATACCCAATACTCCAGAGGTAATCACAGTAGTGCTTTAACTCACAATATGCTGGCAAGGGATAAAGAAGATTTAGTCTTTTTACCTCATTCCCTACAAAGGTGACACCCTCTCTTTCTCACTGCCAGTGTAGACCCTCTTCTGATTTTTACTTCCCTCGGGATCTAGCTACCCTATCTTTCCTCATCTCTTAAAAACTTAGACCAAAAGCCTTATCTGAAAATAAACCTCTCGCTGCCTATCTTATTCGCTACTATTCCTATCTAGCCATCGTAAGCCTCCGGCCTAGGGTGTTGAACAGATCACAGAACCATTTTTTTCCTATTACACACATCAATGGTTCAGACCAAAAACATCTGGCGCCTAACAAATACCTCTGTTCGACCCAAGCCTACCAAAGGGTCCTAAACTGGGGCACTTCAGCCCCCATTGCCACCGATAACCTCACTGTAGGTTCAACCAGAACAAAATTTTTATACAAAAGAAAAATGCTTATTATCAGCACATCCAGATTCACATATTACCAAGTAGTAATCTCATCGATCTGATATCAAGTGTCCGAATTGCAAAACTAAGGCATTTAATATAGAAGATTATCACTATTCACTGCAGTTCAATAACCAAGAGCCATGAAGAACTCTTTTACTCTGAACAAAATGAAGTGATCAAACAAGAAGGATCACACAATCAACATAATTTTTTACCGGGGCCAATGGATTGGAAGCCCTTATCGAGTAATGAACGTATTTTCTAACATTCCTATAGAACAATCCTAGACAGTCCCTAAAACCTTTCTACGTTCGGTAGACAATTTAGGATAAGCCAGACAACCTTTTTCACAATGCTACATATAGCATTGATTGATCCTCCAACACCCAAATAGATTGGTTTCCAAGACTCATCACATGTAAGAACTGACTTTTTCTACCTGTATCGGTGGGTAACTATCAATCATTATGCATGCAAGGGTTTAAGCGTTTTAACCCAGCACAACTAAGTAGAGATTCAACATTAAGGACGACAGCTCAACCTGCATCCTTGAATTAGTTGGTCCATGATAACACAGTGTGTCTATTGAAGGGGGGTCAAGACCTCATGTCACTAAGGATCGCAAAGCTATATGTTTGATCATACTCAACAAACCCACAGAATGTGGGGTTCTCAGTAACAATGAACATATATTGTAAGCTTTATACAGAAATCCTCAGGATGTAAGCATGTCGATACCAAGGAGATACATTCAATAAAGCATTGACCAGTACCAAACCACAGCAGTATCCTGTTAACTGTGCAGTCTATGTCATGAGATATGCAATTCAATCATCAAAGAAGGCAAATGAGAACACATCATTGAATATGCGTGGGTTCCGGGAGTTCGGTAATGAATAACACTCAAACAGCATAGACCATGGAGGTAGTAACAGCAAGTATTTAGGTCCACACCACTAAAAACAGAGCACTTTGAAGTCAAGCAATGTACTCAAACCCAAACAGTATAAAATGATTTAGACATGGGAGCTGTCAAAATTAGAGACAGTCCGGATTTGGTGGAAAACCATGCACTATTGGACAAATCAAATACATCAAACCACTAGTTTCTTTATTGATTTTGCAGTCTGCAAATTTTGCAGCATTCTTTGTAGTGCTTCACAGGTCATAAAGACCACTTAATTTAAATGATTTTACTGTTGATAACTCTCTGACACTAGCTCTGCTTTCCTTCAAGTAATCAAGCAGGACAAGGATCTCAGGCTCAAGTACGTTATTTGACTTCTTTACATTAGTAGTCTGTCCATTTGATTTGGCTAAACTTGGGCTCTTGATCTAAGGCCAAGACAGAAACGGACAGAGCCACTACAAAAGCAACAGTCATTGAGAGGGAATATCAGAAAACAACTTTCTAGTTGGTGTGGACTAGTCATCTTTACCCAAGTGATCAGGAGTTGAAAAGTGAACATTTTCCTGGTGACTGTGACTGTCAGAACCCTTTAGCCATGTAAAGTGTCAACCATCCCCAGTAGCACAATAGATTAAAGCCCCAGACTCAATTTGTCAAACAGCTAAGACTTGGCAAGGACTTTGTGAGTTTCAATTGATAGCTAAATTGCCATATGGAAGTTTCAAACTACTTCAAATAGAATTTCACCCTGTCGGATGCTCCACGTAGGGCCAGCACCAGCAATGTTGACTTTATGTTGGAGGATCACTGAAAAAATGTGGAGAGCACTAATTCCTTTTGCATATCTAATTATTTGCCTCGCACATGTCGGCTTCTAATTCCTTTTGCATATCTAACTATTAGCATCGCACATGTCGGCTTTCACATATGAGAGCTAAATCTTGAGGACATATCATCCTGCCATTAATGTAAAACTAATTTGATAGGACTTCAGAATAAATCCAGGTCAAGAGCAATCTAGAGTTTCGTTTTCTTGTTGGGAAATATCCTTCTCCTAGCAATGTATAAGATACTGAAATGAAATATTTTAGCTGCATAAAGTATAAGATACTGAAATGAACTCAGTGGCCTATGAATTCATGATATGATCAAAAGGGAAGTCATTTAAATGTTGAGAGGAGTTGAGCTTCCAATCACTTAGGCAGATGTTGCTTTCAACTTCATATTGGAAAACACAATGGGATTTTGGGTATGACCTCGTTTCGAAAAAAGAAAAAAAAATTACAGCCTCTGAACTTTTTCTTTTGCACTTTCTTTCAGTTTTACTACATAAAGAAATTAGCACTAGAGGCTTTGCAATGAAATAAAAGGCAAATAATAACTCAAAAGAAGGGGGCAGGATCGCCACTAAGTCAAGAAGTAATATTACAAGTTGGCAGTAACACCCTCCAATAGTTCTAAATCTATGACCCAAATAATTAAGAAAAGAAAATTTGAAGCAACTTGATGTAGCAAATACAAAAATTTTGAGAGGACAAGAGGAGCAAAAGGAGAGATTTACCTCCATTTTTCTCTCAGTTCCTTCTTCTCAGACAAGACCCAGGTTACAAAGATTGCTGCAACAAGTGCAACTATTGTGATAAGAAGCAGAGCGTAACTGAAATCCTCCGTGAGTGAATCGTAGGTCCGTGAGGGTGCAATCCTGGTAAAAAAGAGATCCACACCATATGCAAAGACAAGGGTGGTTGACTCGAGCTTAGCAGGAACTGTTAAAATACCTCGGAGCCCTTCCACTTTTAGTGAGTGGGTCACGTAGGACTGCACAAATAATCCTTGTATTATTACAAATAAATGAATATCAAATAAACAAACTACAAAAGCATGTAGCACACAATTAAGCATCAGACCTATAAGATTACCACCACTGTAACTTCTCCCCAGATGCCTGATTTTCATCAGTTCCTCATTTTTTATTCAGCACATAAGCTGACACTGAGCCTTTTTTTTTTTAAAACATGTAACCAAGGCACTGGGGCATGAGGTTCAAATTAAAAAAGGGAATGTATATACTTCAAAAGAGCAAACACTTCATAAATAAACATGGAAACATGTCCTAAAACCATGAGGTGTCACAACCTCAAACTTGGTAGTCCATCAAAGAGCTGTACCTTGTTCTTTTTCCCCATTCATTTTCTTTTTCATAATTACATTATTAATGGAAGAAAAAGGCAATTAAATAAACCTAAATATATGAGAAAATTTTACATCAGCCTAATCTGGCTAAGCTTCAAGAGAGAGAGAGAGGACTTTAATTTTTCTTTTATGAATAATTTTGATACTCTATTCATCATCTTAAACAGAGTACTCATGTTGTTCATGTCCTCTATTTATTATCTTCAATTATTTTTTATATTCAAATAAAAAGAACTGATCTGAAATAAATAAGCAAGTTTTCTTTTCTTTTCTCTTTTTGATAAGAAAATTTCATTAAGAAAAGAGGATAAGAAATCCCCGAATATAAGTAACTTTTCAATCCTTTATTTTTTACTTAGTTCTAGTCATCTCATAATTCTTACTCTCAACAAAAAATTTAAGTATCAACTACTTTTGTTTTATATGAAGTGAGATTTTTTATTTAGTAATTCATCAAATTTTTCGAGGTACCCAAAATAAATAAATAGCTACCACTTGGGTTCAATAAATGCCAGAGTGATCATCTAGACTATAGTAGTTGTGGGTATATGGGATCATACATGTAAGGTTACATATGTCTTGAACTGTATGAGGGTATACTTGTAAATACTCCCCATGTATTCTTGTATTGTATCTCCCTTTTATAATATAGAAAAGTATGTGAGAGTAATCTAAACTCTCCACACATATTCTTCCTATTTGGCTATCGATTTGGGTCCCTTTTGATCTCTTAGTATATTCGTTCAAATCTATCAAGTTTTGAGCTTTTGGTAATGAGCTTTCTCTCTTATAATTATTGTCTGGCCATATATCACAATTTTTCAGCATTCACACCTTGTTGGTTCTTAGTTGAAAAAATCCAGTGGTGAGGGCTATAGTGTACTGTGGCTTCGCTTTCTTCTCTTTATTGTACCATTGTTCCTTGTTAAGTGTTTGCCATGTCATATCGCCAGCCCCTGTTGTAGTTGTAGTTGCGTTTTCGATTGTTCTTGGCTTAAAGAGGGAGACCGCAACATGAAATTCTTCCATAAGATGGCATGTTGGCGGCAATCTACTAATACATTGACTCGGTTGAAGGCGGCAAGGGAATGGACGTATGACCAGGAGTAGATTAGGAACTCTATATAGCAGTTTTATAAAGAATTGTATTCAGACCCAATGCCTTCTAGACTGGTGTTAGTGGGAGTGGAGTTTACCCACATTAGTGAAGATTTGAGCAGCTGGTTGGAGAGACCCTTCACGGAAGAAGTTCTAGTAACCCTGAATTCTATGGAGGATGATAAGGCACTTGACCCGGATGGTTTCCAAACAAAATTCTTAAAAGTATGTTGGGAAGTGGTGAGAAAGGATGTAATGGCAGTATTTGAGGAGTTCCATGCTAAGGACTATTGGTGCAAAAATCCGAGTACTACCTTCATCACATTAATTCCTAAAAAGGCAGGGGCATCGGATCTTAAAGACTTCAGGCCGATTAGTCTTGTGGGATGCATGTATAAGTTGTTGGCAAAGACTCTGGCTCTCAGATTTAAAGATTCTCTTGGGGGAGTCATTTCTGAAACTCGGCATGCTTTCATTCCGGGCAAACAGATCACAGATTGTTCTCTTATGGCTACTGAATACATCGATGCTATGGTGAAAGAGGTATAGCCGGGTATAATTTGTAAGGTGGACTTAGAGAAGGCTTATGACCATGTCAACTGGGGTTATGTGGATTGGGTACTTTACCAGATGGGTTTTGGGGTAAAGTGGAGAAATTGGATAAAGATTTGTATAACATTCCCATCCTTCTCTATTTTGGTGAACAGGTTTCCAAAATGCTTCTTTAAAGGTGGAAGGGGCCTCAGGCAAGGGGATCCTCTATCGCCCTATCTGTTTATTGTAGTGGCGGACCTCCTAGGCAGAATGATGGTTAAAGCAAAAGCAATAGGTCTGATGCAAACCTTCTCGCCCAATGATGTGGGTCCTTCAATCCCGTTCATTCAGTTTGCGGATGACTCTCTTCATGGTGAAAGCGGAGGTGGAATGTGTGGAAAATCTCATATGCATTTTGTTATTAATGGAGATGGCCATGGGATTAAAGGTAAATTGGAGTAAATCGACTTTGAGTCCGGTGGGGGACATCCCTAATGTTGAAAGACTTGTGGAGGTGCTGGAGTGTGAGATGGTTCCATTACCAATTACTTATCTAGGCCTCCCTCTTGGAGCCAAATCAGCCTCTATTGATATTTGGAATCCGGTTATTGAGAGAATGGGTAGGAAACTCTCATGCTGAAAAGGGAAGCTCCTATCGAAAGGTGGTAAAATGGTTCTTCTTAAAAGTGTCCTAGCTAGTGTGCCAACACACTTTTTCTCCCAGTTTCAGACTCCTAAGACTGTTATTAAACAAATGGAGAGATTACAGAGGGACTTTCTATGGAGTTCCAGAGATCTTGAACGGAAGATCTACTGGGTTAATTGGAAGGATGTGTGCAAACCAATCACCCATGGAGGTTTAGGTATCAAATCTCTTTCGATCTCCAACAGGGCACGTCTTAATAAGTGATTGTGGCGGTTTGAAACTGAAAGGAATGCTTTGTAGCGGAGGTTAGTGGCTTCAAAGTACGGAGAGGATCACTACGATTGGAAGAGTCGTGTGGAAGCAGCCTGTGGAAGGGTATTTGCAAGGGAGAAGATGAATTCTTCAAGAATGTCAAATATAAAATTAACATGGATGATCAGGTCAGCTTTTGGCACAACGTGTGGTGTGGAAGGGAGTCCTTTGTTGGCTGATTCCCAGATTGCTATGCCATTGTTGAATGCAAACGGGAGTTGGTGAGTGAGCATATGATTCGAACCAGGAGTTTCTGTTCATGGAACATTCAACCTAGAAGAAACCTGAATGACTGGAAATTAAGGAAATGGGCCGCTTGCTGGATCTTTTGGAGCATAGTAGTCTTGAGGAGAGGGATGCAGACGATGAGTTGGTGTGAAGAGAAGGGATTTTCTGTCAAATCTATGTATGATGGGCTGTTGTTTGCGGATTTATCTTCATTCCCGAATAAGTGCATTTGGAATCCGCAGATTCAACTGAAAGTATCATTCCTTCTTTGGGAATTATGGTGGAATAGAGCTCCGATGATCGACAATTTGATTAGGAGGGGGATGTATATACCTAATCACTGTTGCTTATGTCGAATGGATGCAGAATCTACAAGCCACCTTTTCCTCCATTGTATTTGGGTTCAAAGACTTTAGAATCACTTCATCCACCGTTTTGGAGTCATTTGGGTTCAGCCAAGATCCGTGAGAAGCCTTCTTCATTGTTGACCGAACCAAGATATTATGGTAGCAAGAAGAGAGAGTAGACAGATGTGGATTTTGTTGTCAACGGTGCTTTGTTGGTCCATTTGGGAGGAGCGAAATAGAAGAATCTTTGAAGACACCACGAAGGAGTACCGTATAACCCTTGATGTCACTCTCTCTCGTATCCATAGTTGGATGTTTGCAGGGAAAAGTAGGGAGGAGCCAACTTTTAGATCGTGGATTTATGATTGGGAGTCTCACATTCTTCATGTGTAGTTTATTCCCTTTTCTTTTTGTTTTCTGTCAATCGTTTTTGTTCTAGAGTTGCTCTTCTCGAGCATTTTTGTACAATTCCGATTGGCTGCTATTTTATAAAATTACCTTTTCTTAAAAAAAAAAAAACCTTTGTCATGTGTGTTCTTGGTGTTTGAAGGGTTTGTTAATGTTCACCAGTAGTGTGTTGTGATTGTGTGGCCGTGCGTAATTGGCTTGTTGCTCAGCAGCTGTGTTCAAGTCTTCTGTTGAAGTTGTTTTGTGGTCTTGTGCTGGCCTGTTGTGGTGCTGTGTTGATATTTGCAGTAGTGTGTTGTAATGATTGTCTATTGAGAGGCTTCAGCAATGTCATGGGTTCCTTGGCCATGTGCTCCGATCTGTGGCAGCCCTAGCAAGTGCTTGGTAGTTGTCTGGCAGAAGGTAACAAGTAGAATGAACACCATCTGTTTCCTAGGATGTTGGAAGAGGACATCTTAATTCTCTTTTGTCAAGTTAGGCATGATGAATATCTATATCAAAATTAAAGCATAGTGTTACCAGCTAGAGTTTATTTATGTTCATGGTAGTTTGTTCAGATTTGTCCTTGTCCTCTTTTAATTAAGGACCCTGGCTAAAATTGGGTTCTACTCGATCTTTTATGCGACACACAGCCCATGTTCTACAATTATAATGCATCATCTCTTGATTTCTAATCCTTTCCACTCCTATATTCACCCATTAGTGAATCTTGCTACAGGTATTCACTTTACTACAGATTTCTACCAGCTTAAATTACTGGTAAATCACTGTTAGAAGAAGTTTGTATATTCTCCTTTGGTCAAAGAATTGTTACAGTTTTTTAAAGAAAAGAACATCGTATCTAATCTTTGTGGTACCTCCTTAAAGAAAAGCAATAATCTTAAGCACCAAGGTAATAAATAAATAAAAAGATAGTGCACCTGAGGAATTATTGGCAATGAATCTGTCAGAGGCATGATTCCTTCTTCTTTTTCTGATTGCGTGGGATTGATTGATCTACGAGGATCTAGATAGCGTTTATCAAGTGCCAGCACCTGTAGAACATACATTTCCACTCAGAGCATGCACATGCAAAAAAGATGCGCCAAAGCACAAGAAATTGTCTTTTCAAAATGCGTCCAATTTTCAACTTCCAAAGCCACAAGAGGACTAAATACAGTGCTCACTCAGGAATATTAATTTGTTTCTAAACTGACCTGATCTCCAATGGTACCGATAAGAAGCTGCTTAGAAGTTATACCCTTTGCTGTTGATGTCGCTGCCATTGCTTTCATGGAGTGGGTGAAAAAATAGGACTGGGATTTCATCACCACCTCAGGTCGAGAATAGGAAGAAATGGGAGAAGTAAGATTATGTTTTCCAAGAAGAAGCTTCCAAACATCTTTGTTATCCTGTGGACAGCAGTCAGATTTGGAAAAAAGTGATTAATCTGGAATAGAAATAAGTATAGCAGTGCAAAGGAATGTGAAGGAAGTGAACTAATAGACACTTACCGCCCGAGACTGGTCATAGATCTCAATGACTGACATCTCATATCTGTGTGCTCTGAGATTAAAGTAGTGATATACAACCCAGTTCTCACTAACAATCTTGAAACAGAATTTGGGAAAAATCAGTTCTGTCACTCATAACAATGCTTAAAAAGAAAAACAAAGATAAGCCTACTTACAGCATGGACGGGACCCTGTGAACCAAGGTGAGTCATGCGGTGCAGTATACGACCAGTTACAGTATCGATTAGATATACAACAAGCCAAGATTCTTCCGGAGTAACTGATCCAATTGCACCATTAGCTTTGGGTGCAACAGTAGCTACAAAGAGCAGATTTTTTGATATGTATTTATACATCACATCTTGATCTGCTACTACCTTTGCTTGAGTATGAACCACCTAAAGAACAGAAGACAGAAAAGATTGAACAATCCATAATTAAACTGTTAAGATTGGATACTAGCACACAACCTATGTAACAAGAACACAAAAGAAACAGCCAGGCATCCGTGTCACATTTTTCGTCTACATAGCCTATTAAAACAAAACCTGAATATATAATTTCATTTACTTTTTTGTAGTAATTATATCCCTTTTATACAATTAAATGTATTTCATCCATATATAGTAGTTTTTATACACACACACATAAATTAATAAATATATATGTATGTGTTTGTGTGCCACTTTCAATAGCTACCATTTATTTAACATATTTGCCAAATAGTATAATTAACTGTATGAATGTAAAGTCATATTGAGCTTTCTGACTTTACCACATCTAACACCATAATACCTATTTAAAAAAAAGCTATAATAATCTTTATGTAGTAGACGTTTAGTAGGTCCATGTTCATCTACTCGATCACATCACCACATCACTTGCAAAGGTGCTTACTTCCAGTGGCTGTATTTTATGGAACTTGCTTCCTTCCACAGTTTATGGAAGGAGAGAAACTGTCGCATGACAAGTGGTTTTCATTGAGAATAGTAGTTGAAAGGTTTTATTAGAAGATTATTGTTCTTTTGGTGCTTAATCTTTAAGGAGTACAATGGTTGTATCTACTCTATTTTCAAGGTGAAATTGAATACGTTATATCATGATGATCAATAAGTTTTGTAAACCATAATTCCTTGTACATTTTTACAAGCTGACACTACATTATTTCATTCCTATTAAACAATCATTGCCTTACTGATGCGGGAGCATACCATGCCAAGAAAAAGAAGTTGGAAAACCATGGATAGTCTTCCATGGAGTGTCAAGT
>JAOXJP010000003.1:4903566-4916553 GCA_025762735.1 Platanus orientalis
ATCTCGCAAATTAATTTCTTATATATATATATATATATATATATATATATATATATATCTTACTTATCCCAGACTGTCTGAAAACTCAAGAGGTAAAAATCACTTCAATGAAAATAATAACACAGTTTCATTGCAATCCTGGCATAAAAGTCAACAATGCATCCAGACCTAAATATGACTAAATCAAAGCTATTTTATTTTTCAAAACGAATGCCTGAGTTCATATTTAATCAGTTAATTTTCAATACCTACAAATCAACCCTGCATAAATTTGCATCTTTCCTTTTAACTCAGAAAATCAAAAGGTAAATGGGCTCATTCCCCAACAATAAAGGGGCAATCAGAATATATTAGTGAGGTTCGTGGTAGTGCAGTATAACTATTTCTGCTTTAAGGCACTCCAAAAATATAAATAAATAAAACAAAAATAAGAAGAAGATTCATACCTTGAGCCATTCAAAGAGGTTGTGTTCCACTTTAGCAACCGACACTCCTTCCTTTTCCACAGGAAGTTCCGATGTTGTCACATCTATAACCGAAGCAAGCCCATCCTCCCTACTCCAAACAATTGCCCCCTGCTGCAGCAACAGAAGCGAATGATCTTCCATGACAATCAAGGCCCTAAACCCATTAGACCTGTCTGTTCGGACATAATTGTTAACAAAAACCTTCTGCACAAGCCCCCTTTGATGATCCATCTCAATGTCTTCCTTAAGTAAGTCACTATTCCAGTCATTATCAGGCTTCACTGTTAGGTGAATCCTACTTTCTCCATGTTGAACCAATGCAAAAGCCTTTTGGCCCTCCGAGAGTGAGAGAGCATCACTAACAGCTGCTGGATAATTAATTTTCTCAACCACCTCTAGCTTGTCTTCACCTGTCACTCTAAAAAATATTACAAATGAATTGATTTTAACAGCAAACATCCTTGAAAGCTTTGTAGGCAATATTGTCGCCATCCCAGAAGAATCAGCAACAAGATCTGAAATATATGTCTGGTGAAAGCTGATCTCTCCATCCTGATATCTTATTGACACCAAAATTGACCTGGTGGCATCCAATGCCACTAGCATGTCATCAGAAACAAATGATATTTCCCCAGAAAAGCCACCAAGAAAGGCTTCACTACTGTGCTTTAGTAACTCGCCATTTTTAGCATTAATTTGGTACGTATGAAACTGTGATGGAAAAACAAATCCGACAGCATATATCATATCACTGTCAAGAGGCTGAGAAATTTGCTGAATCTCTAAGCTGCAAACATAGTAGAACAAAAATTGATAAAATAGACATCAAACCCGAGTCCCATCGAGGAAATTAAAAAAAAACATTTAATTGAGAATTGAGAATGTGGCTAACCTCTCAGTTGTCAACTCTTTCCTCCAAAGAACCTCACCATCAATGCTTGAAACAGCATGGAGAAACCCTCTACCAAAAACAAGTATTGTGTTGTCCTTTTCCAGAAAAAAAAAAAATTGTCAGAAAGAATTGTGAATCAACAAGATGAAAATCCGGATATCAGACACAACAGGATAAGAAGTGAGATAAGTTAAAGAAGAAAAATAGCAGGCGTATTTTTGTAATTTCCAATCCCTTAGAGAGGCATGCATTTCTCCTTCTTTGTCATGCAGCAGCCTTAGGAATGGTTTCCCAGTCTTGCAGGTCCTTCAAATAAATTTTCTTATGTTCTTTACTTTTAGGAGTTTTTTGGCCATAAATTATTAGTAGCTATGTAACTTTATTATTGCATGTGAGAAGATCATATTTCAGTCTTTTAGTGTTATTTGGGTCCACCATCCACAAGTCATTCTTAAATCTTAGTCCTAATTTTATAAAAAGTATTTAAAGTTAACTTAGAGCCAATATAGGAGAGAAAAAAGTTCCCCCGTCCACCCCTTTACTGCTCTATAAACAGGGGTTACATACTTTTGACACTCATGTAACCGATCCTGCACATACAATGGTGCTGATTCCACTGCAAATTACTCTCAAGGTCATTGACAATTCCGGTTTCCTAGAGCTAACTGAGCTGTGAGTCTGTGACTCCTCCCCTAATCTTTCTATCTCCCCTTTCTTCTTCCTTTATCTATTACAGTTTCTAATCCCTGTTTTAATCACCTAACTCCTCACATATCATCAATTGAAGTTAATAATTCTCTACAGAATTTAATTAGCTGTTTCGCTATTCTGCCCTATTCCAGATCAACATAAAATATCAAAAAGCATATACTGTGTGGGATAAGAGCTACGGGTCTAGGTAAAAGAGGGGAAGAAAGAGAGATCAAAAGAAAAGTTGCACAGATAAGAACCACATAAAAAGTTCATTAAAGAAGAAGTAAAATGATGTTAAAATTGAATGTCATATACTAACCACAACAGATAGCAATGACTTTGAGGGTATAGAACCTTGAAGGAAAGACTCCCACACCATCTGCCCATCAGGAAGGTTCCATGCTCTTAAAATAGTACCCTCTGATGAAAGAGTAATGACATCTGAAAGTAGAAAAGAAATCATTCAATCATTTAATCAGTTGTTTAAGGCCAACTTAACTCCTCACCTTCCAGTTTCACAATGCTCACACCCTTGTATAAGCAACAGCAAAAAGCAGAAAACATTATTGTGATAAACATATGATTAACAATAAGAACCAACTCTAAAATGTAGTGAGTGAGAATATCAACGCCTTCAGGTAATCAGTGATTACCTCCTTATAAAAGCTAGTAATCAAATGAGGATAGAGGAAAAGATAAGTATTGGCCAGTGGGCATTGTTACCCAAAAAAGGGCCTGTGGGCATTAGAACTTATATACCCCAGGCCCAAAAAGGCCTACCGGGGTTTCTCCCTCCTTTCTTCCCTCCATCGGCTCCTTTCACTTTTTTTTTTTTTTTTTTTTTTTTGGGGGGGGGGGGGGGGGGTGGGGGGCGGGGGGGATGAGATTATTTTATATAGAAAAAGATTGTAATCATAACAAAGAGTATAAGACATCCAACAACAAAAAAAAAACAGAATACAAACAAAAACTGTAAAGAGAAGAAAGACAAAAAAGAAGAGCCCTAAAAAATGCAACCCCCCTCCCTCTAACTGTACAGCTTGTAACCCCTATAACCATTAATCAACCAGCCCTAGTAGACACCTGTTAACTTAGTTGTTGTAACCACTTAAACCCTAGATTGTATCTACTCTCAGTCCATCCATCCATATATATATATATATTCCTCTTTCTTCTTTCTTTGGTAAAGCATAGAGATGCATATTACATAGAGAAGAGAATTAAACAACACTGAAGAAGAGGGGGAAAAAACTTAAAATGAAATCAGGTGTGCACAAAACGAGGTAGAAAATGAAAGGGAACAAATACTGTTAAGTTTTAGAAGCTTTACAAATCCACAGGAGAGAAACCAGTTCATCCAGAATTCTACTTCCATTTATAAAAAATAAAAGGCCAGTGGTTCAGAATTTAACTCAACTCAAAAGTTTTTTAACATGTTATATGAGCATTATATACTTATAAGTCTTATATAGCTGATGGCAATATTAAGTGCAGAAAAGAAATGCACATAACCAACCATAAATAAAAAAAATAAAACAGTAAGATAGAGATCAATGCATCTCCAAAAGTACAACTAAAAATATGAAGGGTATCTAAGACCAAGCATAAGTGATCTTGCAAATCCACCCAAACCGCCAAACTATACACAAGCCAGTAACCAGTCCATCCAGAAATCTGAAGCTATATGAGAATAAGCCAGTATTGATAACATAGTTGCCAATAAAAATAGAGAAACATGGTTAAACTGTAGCAGCAGAAAACTTCTACCTCTGTTCCAAACAACAACAAAAACAAAGACTTGTCCCAACAACTTGAGGTCAGCCACACAAATCTTGTTCTATCATTCCACTCTATCTAGGGCCATATCTGTTGTAAAATCACAAGTACCCATGTCTTTCCTCATTACTTCATTCCAAGTCAATTTTGGCCCTCCTCTTTCCCTTTAAAACCTTCAACTTGCACCATCTCAATCCTCAGTTGACTATCCTTATTTCAACCCATTGATAATCGTCACAAATGACCAAACCATCTCGGTCGACTTTCCCTCATCTTATCGCCTATTGATGCTACACCTAAGCTCTTACGAACAGATTCATTTCTTATTCAGTTATTCTATCCTTTCTAGTCTTGCCACTAATCCCATCTCAGCCACACACATTATATGCATGTGTTGATTCTTGCCTGTGCATAATTCTGCTCTATAAAGCATGGCTGCCCATAATTGCTGCTCAATAATACATGGCTGGTCTTGTAGCCGTCTTATAAAGGTATTCATTTATCACACAACAATCCCAAAGTCCCTCTCCAATATCACACAACAATCGCAAAGCACCTCTTCAATTCATCTACCCCCCTCTAATTCTATGAGCATCATTATCTTCAATATCTCCCTCTATTTATGGACAATCGAACTGAGATGACAAAACTAGTCAGTCTAGGGTATCACTTGGTTAGCAATCTTAACTATTCCCTCATTTCCACTCTTATTTTATTAAAATTGCATTCCATATATTCTGTTAGTCCAGCTTATCTTAAAATGTTTTGAGCCTAGAACATCCCTCCATAATTCTAACTTGGCAAACTTGTTCTTCTCTCCCCCATTATCCTAACACATTTTTTTATGAATAATGACTGAATTTTATAAATAAAGAAATAGAGAGTAAAAATGGGAAATTCTCAGTGAAGTCTTGTGTGGACGTTTTTGGAGATACAGGAATGTACGATGAAATCTGGAAGCATTTGTGGAAAATGAAAATTCCTTCAAAAGTAACATTCTTTTTGTGGCTTGCAATTAGGGACCGCCTCCCAACTATTGATAATCTTACAAAAAGGGGCATGTGCCTCCCAAATAATTGCCTTCTATGCTACCATGAGGAGGAGACAGCCAGTCATATCTTACTTCATTGTCCTTATTCCAAAGAGGTGATGGATGCAGTTCTAGATGAAATTGGTATTGCTTGGGTTCTTCTTCGAAGGACAAGGGATTTTTTTGGTGGTTGGCATTTGAGAAAAGCTCCTCTCAAGATTCGAAAGGCTTTGAGTTTGGTCCTCCCAGCAGTTTGGTGGTCTATTTGGTTGGAAAGGAACCAAAGAGTGCTTGAGAACAATGTGGAACCGACTTATAATGTTTATAGAAAGGTTAAAGAAAGATTATGTATATGGATTGTTAATTGTATAGGGCTGGGGAATTCTTTCTCGGATGTATAGAAAGGGTGGGGCAATATTTTCAGAGATTATAGTTTTTTGTAATCCCTTTTTGGGCCTTTTGGTTGGGGATTTCTTATCCCCTCCTTTCATAAATTTTCCTTTATCAAAAAAAAAAAAAAAAAAGATTTGGAATACAATAAAAAGTAGGACACAAAAAGACATCACTCTTCACAGTTTGGCATTTTTTTTTTATGAATAACGATTTTATTGCAAAAAAAGAAAACAAAATACAAGTAGCCACCATTCTAATGGTGGCAAAGATCCAAAAGGGAACAAGGCATCACCTAGACCACGTTCAATCTAGCCAAAAAATAATTCCAAATGAGGCAAGAGAACTTGCAATGAATCATAATGTGATTGCCAAATTCCCGACTATCCATACACAAAACACAAATATGGGGGGAAGGGCCATATAAGGACGCCTATTTTGACGTATATCCATAGTATTCAACTGACATAGGGAAGCAATCCAAAAAAAATTGCTTGAAGCCAAGACCAAGGAAGCACATAAGCAACCCATACCTTTCTAACTGGGAAGGAAGGGACTGATAGAGAATAAGACAAGCACTCAAAAAAAATATAAAAAATAAAAAAAATATGAAAGAGAAAACACCATCAAGATTCAACATCCATATCCGCCTACCAGTATCTTTAGGTGTTGTAACAAACGGATCGAATTCAAGTTTGCGGCAGCGTGAATCGAAACAAGAAAACAACAAACGCAAAAGAACAATCACACAAACACAAGATTTATGTGGTTCAACAAGATTTCCTATATCAACGAGTGAAGACGATCAAGAATTTCCACTATAATGAAGATTACAGAGTACAAAAAGTTTTCTAAAAAGCCAAAATCAAAATTCTAACAAAAAACCCCAAAGAACTCTCCAAAAATCATCTCCCACAAAACCTGCGAACAGCCCTCTTTATAGCAGCATGCATCCCAAGAAACCCTTAGGCGTAATTCAATGTTACTATTGAACTTCCTGAACTTGAATAGTTTACGCATCCTGAATGGTGTCTAAAGTTGCATCTAGGGGTAGCAATTCGTGTTGGCGGGTCATGTTCGTGACGTGTCGAGATAAGGGTATACGACTATATGGCTCAACCCAAACCCGACCTATTAATTAACCATGTCAAAGTGACCCACTTTGACCCGAAACCCATTTGCAATCAACCCTAGCCCACTTATTTCATGTTGGGTTCACGGTTCATGTCAAACATTGCCACCCCTAGCTGCATCATTGTGTCCCAAAAAAACACGAGTATCACACTCCACCTCCACTTGAACACCCATACTTCGATCTACATTTTCCTCAATCCACTTGCTTGGGTGCAGCATAGCAGACTCATCAAACATAATCTTTGCTAACTATAAACTTAAGTGATTTATGATCATGAGACCACAACCTAAATCATTTCACCTCCTATACATAACCAAGAAAAATACATTTTTGTGCTCTTGGGTCAAGTTTATCATCCCTAACATGAACATAAGTAAAACAATCAAATGCTTTAATGCTAGAATAGTCAGCAAGTTTACCAAACCATACCTCTTCAGGAGTTCCACATCCAATTGATGTGGAAGGAGATCGATTCACCAAGAAACAAGTTGTTGTAACAGCTTCTGCCCAAAACTCCTTAGACAAAACAGAATTAGACAACATATGTGAGTCTACTCTAAAAACATTATATTCATCTGCTCTACTACACCATTCTGCTATGGAGTGCCTAGATTAGTGTAGCGACGAGCAATATCTTTTTCTATACAGAACCACTAAAACTCTTTCCCATGAAATTATGCGCCATTATCAGCCCTCTATACCAGTTTGCTTCTCAACCATTGTCAACCACTGCTTGAATGTGACAAAGACTTTATCCTTAGTTTTCAAACTATAAACTTAAACCTTCCTGGAAAATTCATCAAAAGTAACCATGTATTGAGATCAGCCTTTTGAGGCAACTCTAGAGAGACCCCAAATATCATAATGAATGTAATTTAAAGCACCCTTGGTACGACGAACAGTTAAACTAATTTTTACTCTATATTGTTTTCAAAAAAATACAATGCTCCCAAAAGTTTAATTCCAGTCTTTTCATCACAAAGCAAACCCCGCTTACTTCTACCAAACCGCTTTCACTCATGTGACCCATTTGCATATGCCACAATTGTGTAGAAACTGAATCAAGATCCGTTGCGGAAGATATAGTTGCTCCAACTATAAAGGTGTTTCCTAATAGCACATAAAGGTTTCCAACCTTTCTTGCTTTCATGATCACCAAGGCACCCTTCTCAATCATCATGGTTTCGTTTTCAATAGTTACTTTGCACCCATAAGAGTCCAGTTCACCTAACGAAATAAGATTCTTCTTCAACTCTAGAACATGCCAAAAATCGGTCACAATTCTCAGAACCCCATCACGCATCCTGATTTTGATCGTTTTTATCCCAATGAATGATCATTATCAACAATCACAGATAAAATCGTGTCATCATCTTAATCTTCCTCCGCGATGCTAGTTGCATCCAAGGATTTTGCTTCTCTCCTCGTTTTCTTTAAGCTTAAGACAATCAGTTTTAATATGCATTTTGTTATGGTAATAATAGCACTCTATATCCGCCTTAGATCTAGATTTATTTTTACCAAATCCCTCTTCCATTGTCCTTCCATGAACAACCAAACCTTCAACCTGGACATCATTGCTAGAACATTTTTTCCTCAATTCGTTTGCAAGAAGGGTTGCATTAACCTATTCCAAAACAATAGTATCCTTGCGATAGAGCAAAGTAGTAAAAAGATGCTCATATGATGAACGAAGCAAAGACAATAGGCTTAAGGTCTTATCTTCATCCCCAAGCTTTGAATCAATTCTTGTTAATTAAAAAAAAATCTTATTAAATTCATTAAAATGATCATAAATACTTGTACTTTCTCTCATCTATAAAATATAGAGTTTCTGCTTAAAGTAGAGACAATTCATAAGAAATTTCGTCATATAAAGGCTTTCAAATTTCAACCAAAGCTTTACTATAGAATCTCCGTCCAAAATATTGTACAGCACATCATCCACTAGGCACAAGCAAATCGCACACATAGCCTTCAAATAATAATCTTCCCAATCGCTTTCCAACATCTCAACAGGCTTCCTCTTCAACGCCTTGTGCAAATCTTGTTGAATCAAGAAATCTTTAACCTTGACTTGCCATAAGTCAAAGTCGTTCTTTCTATCAAATTTCTCCACCTCGAACCTTGCATTCAAAACCTTCATAGCCATTGCAATCCTAACCTGACTCTGATACCAGTTATTTTGTGACAAAATGGATCGGATTCAAGTTTGGGACAGCGTGAATCGAAATGAGAAAACAACAAACATAAATGAACAATCACACAAACTAAAGATTTAGGTGGTTCAGTAAGATTGCCTACATCCACGAGCAAAGAACTCTCCAAAAATCATCTCCCACAACACCTACGAGCATATCCCTTTATTAGTGCCATGCATCGTAAGAAATCTTGCAACATATTGCAGGTCAAAACCCCAAAATGGACCCAAAACTGTTTCGGGTTATCAGACCCAAATCGGATCAAAATGCGGGTCCTGTCGCCTGTAAATAGGTTATTATGGTCGCTCTCCAGATCGCAGTCAGGTTGCACTTCAGAATGCTTTTAGGTTGAATTCAAGACAACATCTCAACATTAGGGGTAACGAAAACAACCCTAAGAGAATGATAAAGGGTAGCAACAGAGTCAATCTCCCACTCGATTTCGAGAAAAAGAAAGATTCCACCCAATACCAGATCCTGAGATAGAAAGGCTATTAGACACCAAAGAATTCTTTTAGGAAGAAATACAAAATAACCTAGGAAAAATAATCGATATTGACAATTACCCCACCAAAGATCTTCCCAAAACCTAATATTTTAACCATTGCCAATAGCAAAACGAACATACCGGAGTACAGAAAGAATTAATTTTGTAACATTCCTCCATAACAGGAAACATTAGAATTAACAATAAATTTCAATGTCAAAAGCATACTTGTTGGAAATAAATGATCGCTAAAAGCTTCCCCTTTATAAAGAAAATCTCCAAAACCACTTTCCAAGAAGCGCCTTATTTCTCAACTGAGTTCTACCAACACTAATCCCCCCTGCCCACTTATTAGGGATAAATCATTTCCTTTGAATGGAAACATAAGCCTAGCTCCCCGCTTAGCCGATCCATCCGCATAATCATTTTGCTGCATGGAAACGAGAGAAAACAAAACTTTCATCTCATGAACCAGCTCCCTAATTTCATGGATGATTTGCGCTAGGTGCCAAAGACCCAATGCATCGCCCCCTCTCCCAGCTCACAACCATCGCCGAATCCCCTTCTACTATACTTCTAATCGCACCCAAATGTTCTAGTTCCCGAAGACCCATCAACAAAGGTTGTGCCTCAGCTGTTGTGGAATCACAAACCCTGACAGACCACACTATGGAAGAGTTAACATACTGTTGCAGTCCCTTATAATGCACCCAAAACCCACTGCTGTTAAACAGATTATAGTATACAGAAAGCATGCTGATATATAAAAACGTAACTATAGTGTCCATTCACATAAGAGCAAGCTTGAACTTGTCTGAAATTGGATAGACTATTTAAAACGCAAACCAAGACTGAGTAAAATATGTTCCATAAGGAACGTCTAGCTTTTGCAACAGACACAAAATAACCAAGTTTATACCTTCGTGTCATGTGAATGAGTATTCAGTGTCATATAAAAGGATATACGGATAAAGGAAGCTTTACGGGTGTGAAAATAATTACATTTCCCAAGGGCAATTTCAATTTCATCGACAGCATCATTGGCACCAAGGACGTGTCTCCAAACTGCATTCAACCAAAATAAGAAAATTTTCAATATATCTCTTCTTTAACAAAAGTAAACATTGAAAACGATAAGCTTTCTAAACGAAGAAGATTTTATGTAAAACCAGTTCATAAACTTGACAACCCGATAACTCCACGCAATCTTGACAGCCATTATACACAGTCATTAGCACAATTCTCCCGTACTGGATAAGAGAAGATAAACTTACAGATGTCCCCTCTGCGGAGATCAAGTGAGGCAATAACATTCTCCTCTGTAGAGACTACAACACGCTTCCTCCCCGCCTTTTGAGTATGAAACACTGCATGCTTCACTTTTCCTATATATTGCTGATGCCTAAAAGTAAAATATAAGATGCAGTTCATCCATAAGCAACAAGAATTATATCAAATGGAAGATTTCAAACTACTTAAAATATATATATATATATTGATTGATCCAAATCAATTTGATTGAAAATTTCCTACAAAATAGTTCCCCAAATTATCTGAAAATTCAAGAAAAAAAAAATCAAGCTTTATCTAAATAACAAAACTAGAACATTAACGCACTCAGCTAAAAGCAACAGATAATTGAAAGTGCAGATGAGGAAGTTTTGAAAGATTTACCAAAAAATAGTAACACAGAAGAAGAAATTTTGGTCAAACAAACAATAAACAAAATCAAATTCAACTAACAATCAAACGAGATGAAAAGTGAGGGAAGACGAACCAGTCCACGAGCCCTACTTGATCCTCATATAGGGAAAAGCTAGGGTTTAGAAAGAAAAAGAGAAGCGTAAAAAGGAGAAAAGCCCTAAGCGGCATGGCTGCCATGTCGATTCGCTCTCGGGAACTGAGGAGGAAGAAGCAGATCTGAGAAACTGAACTTTATAATAAGTATAAAGAGTGAAATTTCATAGGCCAGCTTTGAGAGGTTTTGGAGTTGAGTCGAAGATCCACAGAAGTGAGTCATAACGGAGGCCGTTCATCAGGTAGACGAATTTGACGGAGAACTCAATGATCAACTAATGACGTTAAAAAGTTATTGATCCCATTCGAACGACTATGATTATCTGGCTGGTGTTACTTTTTTTGGCTTTGGCCCTCCCAAAGATTTTGCTGGGTTTGGATCACCTCCAGTACTGTTGGAGAGAAATCACGCCATTACCAATCAGTACATGACACGAAGCCTGACAAAGGGTGTATGGCAATTGGGCATACAAAGTCCTTTGTATAATTATCAGCTCAAGCTGAATTGCGTACTGCATGTTTATCTTTTCGTAGGGTTTTTTTCTTTTGTTTATACAGCACGCTACTTTGCTTGAGCTGATCATTTGCCTTAATGAAATTTAGGCATCGTGTTTGATTTGTACTGGCGTCATACTACTCCAGCCAAACTGGAGATACTCCAACCCTGATTTTGTGGAGTGGAGTCATATCCGATGTGAACAGTCAGAGATCAACTGAAAAAATTAATAAATAAATAAATAATAGCTATCAAACCAGTGCGAATAGACTCCGGATCCTCTCTTATAAGCTAAAACATGTTAACCTGCAACTGTTGCTAATACACCACGTGTCTACAACTTTAAAACTTCACCCAAGTTTGGCTAAGAGAGTCATTACCAAAAAAAATAATTGGGCAAGAGGGTGACAGTTTTAAGGGAGCTTCTAAATACATCCCAAAAATTTCTCCTAACACCCCGATTCTTCCCCATTTTTTTTTTACACCCCCCTCATCCCTAAAATACACCACTTACCCCCCTTATGTTCCAACGAAGAAGAAGAAGAGTTCTTTCCACTCGGGCAATGACAACGGCGGCAAAGGTGATGGTGACCCCAATGATCTCGACGACGGCAACAGGGAAATCCACATTAGCGAATCTTTTTTTTTATTGGGTTCAGGCCTGTTTAACCACACAGGGCTGAACAAAGGGTCTCTATTTAGTCCTGTGTGTCAAAACAAGCCCTAATCCAATATAATAAAAAAATGATTAGCCAAGGTGGATTTCGTTGTCTCTATTACCGTTGCTGTTGCCAGAGTAGGAAAAACTCTTCTTGTTTGTTCAAATGGTTGGAGAAAGAGAGGGTGGGGTGTAGAGAGAAAGGTTAGAAGGGTAATTTTAATTTAAATGTATTTGTTTGAATTTTGACAAATTTTAAAACTGGGACGTGGAGAAATTTGTGGGGTGTATTTAGAAGCTCCCGAGTTTTAAATTTTTGTATACATGTCATGCTGTAAACACTTATTGCATTTTAATGTAGTTTAACCTATAGTAAAGGATCCTGAATCATACCAATCAAGGTGTGACAGATTCTTGATAAAGGGTGTTTTACAAGTGTCAAAGGCTGTTGTAGTAAACATACCATAAATAAATACCATTTAATTATCAAAGTATCCTTAGTTAGACATTGTGTCACGTGCTTAGTAGTTTGTTTTTTTTATAAGGAAAAAGATTAGCTCAAGCATGCGTAAGCATCTTGCTCAAGCTGTCATGTAGCAAAAAAAGGCTAGTAAAATCCCAAGCTATATCTTGGGTTTGCTTTCTTCTTTTTTCTTTTTTTTGGTTCTATGTGGCAGCTCGAGCAAGATTGCTTGCGAATGCTTGCGGAAACTTTGCTTGAGTTGATCTTTACCTTTTTATAAATGTTGAATAAGTATTGTTGTGGCTTCTCTTTGGCTTTGTTTAATTGCATGAAATTATTAAATTTTTATGGAAAGTAAATCAACTCTTCTAAATGCACAACTTTCTTCACATTTGATTGTGTAAAATTTTCTAAAAATGGAAAATGAGTTTTCCTAACAACTTTCAAAAAGCTAGAACTTGAATTTTCCATAAAAAAAATTGTCAGATTGTTACATTTCCCT
>JAOXJP010000003.1:4919264-4933010 GCA_025762735.1 Platanus orientalis
TACAGAGGTGTGGTAAAAAGATGAAAAATAGAGGAGAACTTCAACCAAAATACTTGTTGATTGATTCTGATGTTCTACTGATTACAAATGGAGAAGTACATTATATAAACAACATTGAAAATTACAGAGTATTAATAGTCATACTGTCCCAAGATGCACGATAACAGAGTTTGACTATAATAACAAAAGACTAATAATAGACTTTATTGAAAAACTGCATCATAAATAGATGTTAGCTTCAATAATGGTGCCTATCCTTAAAATATGAAACATAGAAACATTTGGTTTCATACAAAAAAAAAAAAATTTTTGGAGATAAACCAATCCATAGAATGGCTGCCTCACCAGAGTGATAATTCTCATAAGGAGGAAATATAAAGGAAGCAACGGGCTGGGATTAGGTATGGAAATCAGTTTTTCCTGATGTAATAGAATGACATCAGGGGGCTGGCACATCAGTGCCGAAAAGTGACTTTCAGTTTTTGGGGGTGCTTATTACTTTTCAATGCTGATGTGTCCACCCCCTAATGCCATTCTAATACATCAAGAAAAGCTGATTTTCCTACCTAATATTTTCTGGGAAGCTTATAAAGTCAAATGAAATTTTAAATCAAAAAATAATTACGTGTGCACAAAAGTCTAAGATCAATTGGTTGAATTGAGGAGACATGAACAAATTTTTTTTTTTTTTATGCTACTACTATGACTAGAATATGTATAAATCAAATATACCAAATCTAATAGTCGAATGGAGAGTAGATTCAAGAACCATCTCAAATTGAGAGGTACTTTACACAATTATATAAACAGTTCTTTACAATTAGTTGTCCTACTAAAAATTAATTAATCTATAAGACATATCAAAGGATAGTTCTCCCATCAACATCAAATTATTTTAGATAAACATATAATTCACGAGGAAATTAGAGTTGTTGTGTTTGAAATGGTGCCCTTGAAGGCTTAAGGACCAAAAAGTTATCTAGCGGGCTTTTTCCCCAAAAGTATTGGTAGGTGGTGGGAAATGATGTAGAGGATATGGTGATGGTTATGTTCATAATTGACTGTCCCTTCAAAATATTAACTAGACTTTTCTAGTTCTAATTAAAAAAAATAACAATCCCAAAGGGGTTAAACATTGTAAACCTATAAGCTTTGCCTTTGCAATGTAAGCTACAAAATCATCTCAAAAGTTTTGGCTAATAAACTAAAACAAGTAATAGGAAATAATATTTCACCATACCAAAGTGCTTTTATCCAAAGCAGGCAAATAGCTGATGATATACTTATAACCCATGAATTATTTCATCACATCAAGAGAAATAAATTAAAGAAGCAATATATAGCTATAAAAGTGCATATGAGATGAGCAAAACATATGATTAGGTGTTGTACCTTATGACTATTATGGAATAAATGGACTTTAATGAGAAATGGAAGGATTGGATTTGGAAATGCATTTTTTCTATCTTTCCAAATATTGATAAATAGATGTTGGGAGAACAATTTATAGCTATTTGAGCTCTAAGACAAGGGAATCCATTATCCTGTTTTCATTCCTATTATCTATAGAGGGTCTATCAGTAATAATGATTAGGAAAGAGGAAGAAAATCAACTCCAAGGTATTAAAATTATGAAAAACAATCTTAGTATTTCTCATTTATTGTTTGTTGATGATAGTCTCACTTTTAGTACAACAAATAGACATGGAGCTCAAATGATAGCATCTATATTAAGAGAGTATCAGGAGATCTCGTGTTAATTTCCAAAATTGAGTAAATTTGAAGTATTTTTCAGCCCCAATACTCCCAAGGAAATTAGAGATTAGATTGCTTCAGAACTGAATATAAATATAATAGAGAAACCAAATAAATATCTAGGTCTTCCTTCAACCATACGGAGGGCTAAGATGGAATTATTCTCCTATGTTGAAGATAAAATTTTAAAAAGAATCACGGACTAGAAAGAAAAAGTTATTACATGTAAGGAGGTAAATCTGAAAGTTGTGGTATCATCTATACCACTCTCTGCTATGTCATGCTTTCTCTTACCTAAAAAATTGTGTCAAAACATAGATAAAATTCAAAGACAATTCTTGTGGGGTAATAATGAAAAAGAAAGGAAAATTAATTGGGTAAAATAGGTTGACTTGAGAAAAACTAAAAGCGATGGTGGACTAGGTATTAGAGATCTATATTTATTCAATGTAACACTTCTTACAAAGCAAGCTTGAAGATTAATTGACAATCTCAAGGCTCTATATACTAAACTTTTAAAAATTTATCTATTTTTCTAATGGAAGGTTTCTTAAAGCTAAAACTAAAAATCATGGGGATGGGAAAATATAATAAAAGGAAAGGAAATCCTTGAGAAAGGCATACATCAATCAATGGGCAATGATGAAGATATTAATGTATGGACTGATGCCTGGGTACCTAATTTGCCAAATTTCAAATTCAATTCATCAAAACCAGAGGAATGCAGAATAAGAAATAAAAGGAAATGAGAATTAATGTATGTTTGTTGAACTCTACTTGGTCTAGTCATCAACCTATTTGATGGGCTTTTTTCAACCAAAATTTAAGGATGATTTTACAACTATCCTCTACATTTGCATGAAAAATTCAAGGAAAAGTTATGTAAAACAGCTAATGGACGGGCCATATTTTATGGAATAGAATGTTAGGCAACTAATAAATAGTTCATAGATAAAATGGGAGTAGTTGAATTGAAAATGTTGCAATAGATGAGTGAAAAGATTATAACTGATATGATAAAAAATGAATGCATTTGTACGATCAAATGAGTACTGTATAATATGTAATAAGATAAAGTTGATTGAGATGGTTCAATCATGCGTAATGAAAACTCAGGACTTCATCAATAAAAAGGAATAAGTTAGTGTAATTTTTTTTTTTTTGGGGGGTGTGAATCATAGGTGGCCCTGCGTTGTGGGAATGACGGACTTCAACGCAGACAAAATGTTTACGACATGCTGCTAGCGACTCTTGAACTCATGCCTCTCTTGTAGGGAGGTGATTTTGTGTTCATCTCCACTAGAGATAATGTAAATTAAAGGGCAAAAATCTGCTATAGCAAAGTAGTGTAATGCATGAACAAAAAACATGGATTTTGTCTTCTTGGGTGTGTGCATGTTGTGTAGGTTTTTTTGGTTCATGCAATACGGGAGCGTTAAAAATCAGAGGAAACCATTGAAGGAAAAATATGAGTAAAGACCTGTTGTGGCAAATTTTGTTTTGGCTTTTCATAACATGAACAAAAAGCATGGTTTTTTTCTTTTTTGTTTTCAACATGGGGTTTTGTCATTTGTGTTTTCTTTAATGATACAAATTGCCACAGCAAAATTTGCAACAGTGGATCTTTTAAGGAAAAATAAAATTACTTGTGATCTAACAACAAATGTGTCTCGAACAATAAACAGGATTTATTAGTTGAAATTGATGTGATAAAGCTATGACAAAAAATGATGTGACCATGTGTTACGTGCACCATTGGTTGACACATGATTTGTTTTTGAGTTTTTTGCTTCATCCTAAATTACGAATGTCAACGAGTTGAGCTGAGCATGGCTTTGTCCAGCTCATCACATGATAATAAGTTTAGGCTTGGCTCGGTTTGCTAAAGTTCAAAAGTGATATTTTTTTAAAAAAAATTAGCCCAACAGCTTAATGGCTCATTAACTTAAGCTATAGTTTATTGAAATAAACCCAATGGCCCATTAGTTCAAGCTGCTATAATTTGTTGAAACAACCTAATTGCCCATTAGTGTGGTATAATGATCTTGTTCGAAATATGATTTAAAGTATCATATGTCTATATTCTTACTGAGCTAATTTAAACAATCTAAGCTTAGTGAAGCACGGCTTAGGCTCATTTAGGGAATGGGCTCAACTCAAGCCTTAGGCTTAGCTTGGCGAGCTTTAAATAAGATAGCTTTGAGCTGAGTCAAGGTAGCCTGGCTCATTGATAGCCCTAGGCTAAACATAGCATGTGTCACTCTGTGAGACCAATTTTGGTTAAGAGAACATTTGCTTCCATCTATAGGGTGGGAGTGGATGAAGATTATATTTTCTAAAACCAGATGATCAACTGCTGTGGAAACTTGTTACTTGTTCTTTTCTAAGGGGGGAGCAGATGTTCTGTCCAGGTTTTTGTATGTCTTACTGTGTCCTCAGCACGAGCACAGGCACAGGCAGACACATGATGTTTTTATTTGAATTTGGTGCTTGCAAATGTTCATTTGAACACTATTTTTATGAAGAAAATATTCTATCCAAGATTTGGTGTCCATGATGGTGTCTTGGACATAGGGAGATGACATGTGGATGAAAACAAGTAGGGCTAAAGAAATTTCAAATTTCTATCCATTTTCTTTCATGTATCGTCCCCTGGTGTTCAAAACGCCAAATCCTGTCACCAAATTTGCTTCCCTTTTTTTGGTTCGATATCTTTTGCGATGCCCTGTGAGGCAAGACACAAGGGGGTGGGACCCATTCATTTTTTAGATGTCCTATCACCCCCAAAAGTGAATGGGTCCCACCTCCTTGTGTCTTGCATCACAGGGTATTGCACAACAGGGTGTCGCAGCGGATATCAACCCTGCACAAGGGGGCATTGCAGAGGATATCAACCCTCCCTTTTTTATGGTTTTACCATTATGCACCCTATTTTTATCAGAAATGGAAATCTGCTTTTCCTGATGTATTAGGATGGCATTAGGTGGTGGTCACATCAGTGCTGAAAGTGATAAGCACCCCCAAAGAAGTGAAAGTCACTTTTAGGTATTGATATTCAGCCCCCTGATTTCATCCTATTACATCAGGAAAAGCAAATTTTCGTATATAATCCCAGCCCCATTTGTATGGGTACCAATTCTTTTCATTTGAAAATTGTTTCTCAGTTATAACTCTATGTCATAGCCTTTGTGGGTAGGACATACAAAATCCTTAACAGAACATTTATTCCCATAAAATGACCAAAATGTCTTTTTCCTTTTGAAAAATTACCAAAATGTCTTTATCTATTTATTTATTGATAATGATTAATGACGGTGGTTCTGTTACCGCTCAAACATCACCACCAGCATCAGCGATCAGCGTTCAGCACTCAGCAGAGCAGAGACTGTCTTATATTTCTCTTTATTTCACTCCCTCAATTCATTTCTTCTCTCTATAATTTTTCTTTCTCAATTTCCTAAAAGAGATGGACAAAGAAACCCTAGGTGCAGCTTCGTCTCCATCTTCTTCGAGCCCTGATATTCCACCGGAAGATGCTTGGGTTCATGCTTATCAAAGATTATTTCCTCAATGGCAATCTCTTATCAATTCTTCTCAGGTTTCATACTCACTTTTTTTTTATCCTATTCGTTCCCTTGAAAAATTGGTGCAGAAAGCATGATTTTAGGGTTTTTTTTGCGTTTTTTTTTTTTTTTTTTCCTGTTTCTTTCATGTTATCTGACCGAGATTTGATGCTTTAGGTTTTCTTCTGTCTTTATTTTCGTTCTGCTTTTTCAGGGATTCCTATTATATTATCCGTTTCTCGTTTGAAATCCTTGAATTTTAATTTCTGAGTTCCGATGAAAATTAGGGGTTTTGGAGGGCAGAATTTTGAAAATTGACTCCTCTCCTGTTGAATTAGGTTTCATGAATTGTAGTTTGAAAGAAAATTCCTATACATACGTGTAACTGTTGGTTTTTTGCCCGAATCATGGTTATATAGTCGCGAGTTTCTGTTGTTAAAGTTAATTTATTTATGTGAATTTTCTGGACAGCCACCAATCCCGGTTCCGATATCTAGAGTCAATCAGGTTGATGCGGCGAGATTAGATGTTGAAATGTCGGCAATGTTAAAAGAGCAGTTGGTTAGGGTATTCTCTTTGATGAAGGTATGTTTTGTTTCTATGAGGTTTCCTCTGAGGCTTTCTGTTGGATTGCTATTGAACAATTGTTGCTTCATGTGACATTTACTTCTGTTCTTCTCTTTTGTTTGGATTAGCCAGGATTCTTATTTCAATATGAACCAGAGCTTGATGCTTTTCTTGAGTTTCTGATTTGGCGGTTCTCGATATGGGTGGATAAGCCTACTCCAGGGAATGCTCTCATGAATCTGAGGTACAGAGATGAGCGCGCAACACTCATTAGAGGAAAAGAAGGTATGAAGGCCTGGATATGTCTTGTTTATTGTTGCCAACTTGATGAGAACTGGTTCACAGGCTTGTGCAATAGTTTGAATTTCAAATATCATAGCAAGAAGGTCATTAATTTGTTTTAGTTTGGTTTCACAATGCAACTTGTGACATAGAGTTACATTATTGGTGGTTTAGGGTTGCTCATAACTAGTGGATGGAGGGAAGATGATGTGTAGCATAGAATAGTTTGAACTTTCTAATGTTTGCTTGGTTTGGCTGCTCCATGCATGCTCACACATGCACACACAAACACACACACCCCAAACAAAGAAGGCGGCTAAATTTGACAAAGGATTTACAACATGGTTCAGTCCTGCTTAACTTCATGTCCCCATCTCTTTTGTCCTTATCGATAAAAAAAAATCTTAAATGGCAAACCCACAACCCATAGACTACAATATCTCAAAATTTTCACATTACCTCGCTGCCCTTTAAATTAAGTATTTTCTTTCTTTCCTTCCTTCATTGGAGTGTACCCAACTCTTATGGTTATGGGTTAAGTTATAATCCTTGTTGAATGCTTAAAGCTGATTGCAAATTATTTTTCCATTTAATCATTGGTGCAACTGAACTACTTTCTAATTATGGATGGTAAACCGAACTCCATTGATGGAGTGAAGGTTTGAGGGAATTTTTGAAGGGTGCAATCCCTGTGTTTTTCAGAAATACAAATTGTGGTTTGGGATATGCAATTTAGCTCTGATATATTTTGTGTCTTACAATATTCATATGCTGTCATTGTTATGCTCTTGGTATTCTGCTAGTAATGTGAAACTACTTCATTTTTGTTCACTATTTTCTACAATCTTTCTAACTTTTCTCTTTAAATAATTCAGGGGGTCATGTCATTTTGTGATTGACTTCAAACTTGGAATCATACAAATAATGTTTCTTTTGGTTTTCTATTTCTGTGGTATCTCTTTTTCAGTAAGAACAGGGCTGGAAGGACCTGGGCTTACCGTTTCTCAGAAGATATGGTATTGCCTTGCAACAGTTGGTGTTCAGTATATTTGGGCTCGTTTACAGTCTTTTTCTGCTTTCCGTAGATGGGGTGATTCTGAGCAGGTTTCTTTTTTTCTTCAGCCAAATGTAGTCTATGCTTATTTTTTTTTCCTGGTAGTAGACACTGATTTCTCTTTTCATATGCTTTAGAGACCATTGGCACGCCGCGCATGGATTTTGATACAACGAGTTGAGGGCTTATATAGAGCTGCCTCTTTTAGCAACTTGCTTATATTTCTTTACACAGGAAGGTATGCTATTGTCCATCAAAGCTTTCAGAGATGTTTTTTAATTTGAACGTGCTGATGCCAAATAATATTACTTATCAATCTTAGAGCATGGATTTTCTTAAAAGGCATTTGCAGCCCAGGGTGAACTCTGGAGTGTTACATTCAAACCACTGGCTTATATAAGAGCAGATAGACACATATACCTGTATTTTTATTTTTTCAGAGGAAACACACTTCATTTATAAAACAAAAGCAGAAGACAACAATTCACCTAGACGGTGAATAGCACAGAGAAAGGAAACAACAAAAAAGATTGAACATTAGCATTCCATATAGCGGCTCACAGAATATCATCAAAATCAGCACAATTGGAGATCCAATCAAAATAAAAATCTGTAGACATTCATTTGGAGTCTTTCCTGCGATACAAACTTGTCTTAAAGAATCTTCTATTCTGGTCCTTCCATATGCCCCAACATATCACCCTTGGGAGAAACTGTCAAATAACTTTGGAAATTTTCTCCATGTCTCTTATCCACCACCCAGATATAATCTTACTGCTTTTGTTTGGAAAGGACCAAGAAACGTTTAATAGCGAGAGAAGATGTCCCAAATTTTGTGCATTGTCAAGCAATTAATAAGAAGATTCTTCCTCCCTCAAGCACATCATACTCCTATTTGCCAGATTCCAACCTCTACTTTTTAAGTGGTTGAGAGTAAGAGTTTTATCTAGATAAAATTTATATGAAGAAGTTAGCCTTGGAAGGAATCTCAGAAATCCAAATCCATATAGAATGATTTAGCGAAGAACATACATTTTTTTTGTATTGAATGAATAAAAGAGAAATAATAACTGATTTGAAATTTGGTAAAGCTGGAGTCCCATAGTCAAGTTCCTACTAGTTGAAGGGCCTCACGTATGTTACAAAACTTGAATATGAACTTGGTGCTGTCCTTAAATTTAGTCACCATAACTAGCTGAAGCATTATCTTAGCTTTGTGAAGGTTTGCTAAACCAAAGCATGAAAAAGTTTACAAGTGGGAAAGGAGCAGTTATTTCTGATGATTACATGGCTTTATTAAATGCGCATGCTTTTAGAAGACGTATAAGCTGCTTACATGTATTTATATTGGCATTTGTTTCCCTAGTTATATAGCTCAGTTTAGTATTATTATTGGTATTTACTATTATTTATTTTCTTGAACCGTTCATCCCACTATCTTGTGTGTGGATTATTGGTAGAGGCACATCAGTAAATAATCTATAATAAATGACTGAGACAGTGGCAGAGTTTTAAGAACTTTAGAGAGTGATTGGGATGTAGCTGTTTGGAGTAACTTATAAGATTCATTTATGATTTCTTCATCTTGCTTGTGTCTTTGTGAGCAGGTACAGGAGTATTATTGAGAGAGCTATCAGAGCAAGGCTTGTGTACGGGAGCCCTCACATGAACCGAGCTGTTAGCTTTGAATACATGAATCGCCAGTTAGTATGGAATGAATTTTCGGTAAGTTGTTCTTCCATTGATTATGAGTTTGACACTATATTTATGCATAGAGAATTTAAGTGCTTGAGTTGCAAATTTTTAAGTTCTCTTATTTTCTGAATAGTAAGAAGACACCACTGTAGAGAGTCTAGAGACAAGGTACAAGACACAAAGCAATTGCTTGGTGAAACACTAGAATTTGACAGTACTATAATAACTTACCATTGTTTTTATACTCTATGCTTTGTTAGTATTTAAGTTTATTGATCGAATATGTTATAGTTGATACCATGTAGTCAAAGGCATTAGGTTCCAGAGGCACCTTGACGCATAGGCAATCAAAATTAAATTAATTTATTGTTAATTTTTTGATAAGTAAAAGACTATTTAAAGAAAAAGGGACGAGATACCCCAAATAAGAAAACAACCCTACCATACTTTACATGGCCGTAATAAAGGAGCAATCCAAAAGCCCACTCAGATGGGAATTCTTAAGCTCCTTCAAATACTATCTCCCATCAAGTTTTGAAGTCTAAACTCCTGATATCTTTAAACTCTTTGCAATAAGTGGTTCCAAATAAAAGCATCTTAGCTCTTGTCGCTAATTTATAATCTGAGCTATTTTACAAAAGCTGCCTCCCCTTTTTTGATGAATAAACAGCTTGATTATTACTATACCATGAAATGCACCAGCAGATGGAAGCAAGGGTAATTCTTCAAAGACCACACCCTCTATCTTCAGCTAGTAAAAGCTACTCTTCAAGGGGCAGACATTAGGAATATACATCCCTTTCTTTTGAAGAGGCAGGCACCACCCATGGTTTCTCGTGAGTGAACTTTAGCTTGTAGGAGATTGGCAATGTATGCAGAATGAGGAAGATCATAGAAGTTGAATCCAAAACATTCAAAATTCGTTCAGATTTCATTGGTAGAGCAATAGCGATCGAAATTATTGAACGAGGAAAGGGGATTCACCTATAAGATTAAGTTGTAGTACTAATCGGTAAAATGGTTGTGTGAAGGATTGCATATGACTGCAAAAATGGCCAGAAAAGGAGAAATATGCCCGGACGGATGAAGGAGATGCAGTGATCGTGATTCAAAGAAGATGGAACCAAAGGGGCATTTATGTAGAGATTTCTACTCATCCGAGAAGTGGGAGGAGCATAAGGATTGTGATTCCGGAGGAATCGAAAGGTATTGGGTGGTTGAGGTTGGCTACGGTGTTGGAGACACATTTCACATTCGCAGAAAAAACCAAGTTAACCCAGGCCATCAATTTGAGGGGGATTGACTTCACGGTATTGCCAACATCAAGGAAGAAGGGTGGTGCACCCCCAAGAAACAAATCGGTGGAAGAATATGAATTGTTCTCCCAGTGGGCAAAAGCAATTTGTATTGATATGGTGGGTGTAGCTCGCTCGTGGCCGGAAATCACTGAGTCTGTTAGTTGAGTTCTAAGAAGAAGAAGCCCTATTAATATCATCCCCCTCACTGGAGATTGGGGAATGTTTTTCGGAAAATCATGGGAAGAAACAAGGTGGTTAGATAAGTTTGGTTCCCCTACAATCTTATCTTTCACCGTTGGGCACCAACACTTGGAACGATATGCAACCTGTCTGGTAAGGAGTGCTTTGGATTAAGGTGAAGGGTATCCCTCTTCATCTATGGTCTATCTCTAAACTCGAAGGAATAGGGATGGCATGCAGAGGTCCGGTAGAAGTTGACCCGGAAACTTTGGAGCAAAGTGATTGCCGTTGGGCTTGAATGAAAGTTGGGCCTGTTGAACAGGGCAATATACTGAGAAGTATTAGAGTGTGGAACCAAGAACAAGTCTACACAGTGGTGGTTATAATCGAAGACGATCTAGAAGATGGATGGAAGCCAACGGAAGATTGGAAGGAAGGCTAAGATGAAGCCAGGGCCTTCCTGGCAGACATGGGTACATGACAACCACCTTCAAAGGTGGTTTCCGGTTTTCGAAAACTGGAGATGATGTACGACAGCAAAATTCAAAATTTAAAATTTAGAACAACTTGATCTTTCTCGACCCATCTTGGTACAGAGATCAAGGCCTCCCTGTCCAGCACGAATGAAGGTTGAATAATCAAAACAATCCCTTTTTTAGGGCATGTTCGAGGGTATTATTGGTAGCCAGATCTTCTAAATCGCTTAAGAAAAAAATTCCCAATTTTACCCTTCGTATGAGTAAGGAGGACTATAATGGAAAAAGGTGTAACATGTCTTTTCATTTGTGAAAAGAAGTGAACTTTTGTATCCCCACAACTGCCCTTGATAGATATATCCAGAATAAATCTCGGTTGCATGATAAAGGAGATTTAGGGAATCTCACAATGGAGTCGGGTATAAGAACCAAATATTTGGTCTTATCCCACTTTGGCGTGAAACTGAACCACGGAAGCTCCCATGGAGAGCCGGAATATCTAGCCCTGTCATCCGTGAGACCTCCTTGCCCTCTGGGAAGATTTGGGGGTTATTCTGGAACGAGGGGAATTTATCGAATAGAGAGAGAACCATTCGGGAGAAGGAAATCTCAGCTGTAAAATCAGGTGAAGAGACTATGCATTTGGAGAACAGAGAGCACCACGAGGCGGATGACATACCTGAAAGCAGTGGGGGAGACTTCAAAGAGGTAAATGGAATGGAAGAAGGGGAAACAGAGTCTGTAACTGGTGATTATCAACTCATTATGAGAGGGTCAGATTTATTGACTGATACGATGGGAAGTTTCCTCAAATGCTGAGACCTGGAAGGATGACCAACGAAATAGATAGGGTGAAATAGTCGAATATATGTCTTTGAGGGATGATGGAGTTAACTGATCTATTGCTTTGTTTACTCCTATTGGTGAATTGGTGAAGAGAAATAAGATGGCAAAATTGTTGTCGAAAGATCAAAATCCAATACCAGATGTCTCTAAATGGGTCCTTAATATGATTGAATTGGTTAGCAATTTTCTGGGGGTTTCCTTTAAAAGTCATGAACAGCAGGCATGGGAGTTGTTTGCTGCCTTGGAAAGGGATGGATCAGAGAGGGGGCTAAAATGAGCTAAACTCAAGAAGCATAGAGAAGTAAGAAACCTGGAATGTGGAGTTAATTATGACAGACAAGGTTATTGTGGGGGAAGAAAGGGGATAAGTCCCCTGCGTGGATTCTGACTTCTTAGTGTTTGTAGTTTTATTTTGGGCCTTTGTTAGTTGATCATACCGATTTCTGTTCTTTTATGGAATGTTAGAGGTCTGGGTTCCAGTGGGAAGAAGGCGGTTGTCAAGAAATGGTGCAGAAAAACAAAGTAGAGATTTTCTTTCTACAAGAAACAAAGCTCGGATATGCTGACCAACAGCTTCTTAGAAAAGTTATCCCCTTCCACTTTGTTGAAGGGGGTCTGTCTGCCATCATCAGGAGCCTCGGGGGCATTTGGATGATCTGGGATGCAACTAAAATTGAAATGGTTGACTGCTGGGTGGGTCTCTTTTCGGTCTCAATATTAGGGAGGTTAAGAGGGTACAACAAAAATTGGGTGGCTGCAGGTGTATACGGTCCACAAGAAGGAATCCTTCTCCATTCTTTCTTGGAGGAATTGGGAAGTATGCAAGATAGATGGGAGGGAGCTTGGTGTCTTGGAGGCAATTTTAATGAAGTGTTAGAGCCGACTAACAGAAATGGAGGAGGAAGAAGAACTAGAGGAATGAGAGAGTTCATGGAATTCGTTGACTCGAAGGGGCTGCGTGATCTGCCCATTGGGGGGCTGAGATATACATGGTCTAATATGCAAGAAAGACCTAAGCTCAACAAATTGGATCGGTTCTTCTTATCTGCTGATTGGGATATGGTGAATCTCTTCCGCGGACATCATCAGATTATGTTCCTATTTCTCACTTGCAATATGTTGATGACACTATGATTTTCTGTAAGGCAGATATCAGACAGATCGGTTATCTTAGATGTATCCTGAGTTGTTTCCAGGCAGTTTCGGGTTTGAAGATTAATTTAGCCAAGTTTGTGATGTTCCAAGTGGGGGAGGTGAGTATGATTCAAAGTCTGACTAAGGTGTTGGGTTGTAAAGTAGGTAGTTTGCCTTCTTCCTACCTTGGGCTTCCTTTGGGTGCGAAGTTTAAATCCAAGGTGATTTGGAATCCGATGATAGAGCATATCTCAGCTTGGCTTAATTCCTGGAAAGCCCCCCTTTTGTCTAAATGTGGTAGATTGATTCTCATTAAAAGCATCTTGGCGAGCATCCCCAACTATTATTTGTCTTTGTTCACCATTCCGGCTTTGGTAGGAAAGAGAATCGAATCCTACTTTAGAAATTTCTTGTGGAATGACCTAGAGGTAGGTCGGAAGTATCATCTTGTGGATTGGAAGATGGTTTGCCTTTCAATGAAGAAAAGGGGGTTGGGTATTAGAGACATCAGATTATATAACTTTGCTCTGCTTAGGAAGTGACTTTGGAGGTTTAGGATGGAGAGAAATAGTCTGTGGATGAAGGTGATTGTAGCCAAGTACGGATCCACATCTGTGTGGGATCCTAAGGATGTTAGAGGTTCTCATGGGATTGACATTTGGAAGTCCATTCTTAAGGTTAAGAAGAGATTCAGAGAGTCCATTAGGTTTAGTCTGGGCGCAGGTGAGGATATTCAGTTTTGGGAGGATGCTTGGTGTGGCCCCTCTGCTCTTAAGGTGGACTTTAATAGCATTTACTCAATTGCTATTGTCCAATCAGGCTCGGTGGGGAATATATATATATATATATATATATATATATATATATATATATATATATATTTTATTGGTAGAGAT
>JAOXJP010000003.1:4937788-4952641 GCA_025762735.1 Platanus orientalis
GCTGAATAGATTATTTAAAAAGAATAATTTATTTAAAAGAAATTTTAAATATTTTATATAGATCCTATTCACCCCCCCTCTAGGATCCATTTCGGGAATTTCACCAATAAGGAACAATTATAAGTAGAAGAAAAAACAAAGAATAACATTACCTATTCGTTGTTATGGCCCCCAGATGCACAACTCGATCTGTCCAGGCTACAACAAACCTATCCTTGTAGGTATCCAACCAACTCCACACATAGTCAAGTGCGTCTGGATACAGACTGAACTGCTTCTCTAATAGTGTTAAGTGGTTGTCGTAATCATCTTCTGTTGGTAACAAAACCACTAAATTCAAGTAGGTCACGAAAAAATCCCACGCTTCCTTTGTCGAAAATAACTTCTTACACTTTGCAAGCACATTCTTATTGATGTGCCACCTACACAACAAATGTGTGGCAATGGGAAACACTCGTGAGATAGCATTCATTAGGACCAAGTTCCTATTTGTCACAATGACATGGGGCAAAACACTATCATCCATAATACCACACAAGACATCCATGGCCCAATTGAAGTTGTCCTCCCTCTCATGTTGTAGAAACATAAACGCCACGGAGAAGGTCATCTCAGTAGATGTTATCCCAATGATTTTCAGGAGGGGCATACGATATTTGTTGGTTTTATATGTTAAATCCATGAGCAACACATGTAGAAATGTATGTAATAAATCCAAGCTGGTTGGGTGTGCCCAAAATAAGTCGGTGACAACCTTACTATCCTCACTCGTACAGTGCCATTCGATGCATTGATGCTCAACCAACAGTGTCAATAATTGCTCTATCTGGGATCTCCCACCATTTTTTTCCAGTTTATATTTATGTCATGCATTGTAGATGCCTTCATTATAGTTGTATTAAGGGGATATTTTTCCTTCATAGTGACCAAAATGTCTTTTGGTCGTACGTTACTCTTGGACATGTCATTTAATAATGATTACTCCTCTTCGGATAATCTACTAACATAGGAGTGACCCTCTAGATAATTTGTAGCCTAGTGGTTATGCACGCCGCAAACAACTTCTAACATCTAGTCATCATCGTTGGGCAACTTCCTGCCTTTCAATCGGAATGGACATTCACATTTTTTGTACATGTCCCCCTAACACTGGCACCCACATCGACATTTTTAAACATCCTGTCTTCTCTATACTGTCCACTCCTTTCACATCCGAGGGTTAAACTGGCTTTTCTTATAACACCACCTAAATTTGAGTTCAAAATGGAAATCATAAAACCATTCTTCTTTGCAACATCTATTGCCCACTTAATTAAGTTCGCCTGACTAGTGAATATTTACAAAAGAGAGAAAGAACACAACGGTCCATTGATCCACTTACTATAAATTGATTTTTAGCATATACTAAGGACTGATTTTTTACCTCATATGTGATGAACTCATAACTATAATCCACGGCCATTTGATCGCAAGTCTGGCTACATTAGGTGGGCTGTAATCACAAGATTTATATTTAATGTATTAATAGACAAAACAAATATTTAAAAAATCAGTTTTTTTTTTCATTTTTTGTTTTGTTTAGAGAGAGTAGATTGAACAGAGGAGGGTCTACTCTGCCAGGCTAACCAAGCACACTACACAGGGTGCTCGGTTAGCTTGGCCGAGCAGACCCCTTTTGTTCAGTCTAGTCTCTCCACACATGGCGTAAAATCTATAAAAAAAAATCAAATTTTACTTACCAGCGTGCTTCCTTCTCGTTCCGGTTCACTTCCATTGTACTCCATTACTTCATTTCTCTCTTGTAAATGCCTAACTTTCAAAATGAGGTGTTGGGGGGAAGGATTTAAGAAGAAACCTAGAGAAGTGGAGGTGTGTTGGGAGAGAAAGATATGGAGGGGAGGGAGGTAACGTGGGTTTTGGAGGGAGAGAGTGAGGTGGACTTAGAAATCAATTTTCTTTTGTTTTTTTTCTTCAAAAGGTTAATGTAGACTTTATACAATAGGGTATTTTGGGAAAGGAAAATATGAGGTTTTAAGTGAGGTGGACTTAGAAAAAACTGTGGTGGGAATAGAACATCCCTAAAGTAATTTGATTTATTAATGAAAGAGCCCTCATGTGTTGAGGCCCTTTTTGTCATTTGATTATAATCAACTTACCAAACCAACCATGTATTTTCACAAATTGGATTCATCCAATTAATGTGTGACTTGATCCTGACAGAGGGTTTCTTATCGGTTTCAAATTATCTCCCCTCTAAATGGATATTAGTCGTGAACCTGTGCGGTAATGTGGTTTAGGATGTAATGTTTTTAATATATCGGTTAAGAATTCTTATTAAAATTTAGAGTTATATTTTTAGGAAACTTTCAAAGTCTTTTTATTTCGAAGAAGGATTTTGTCTGCCTCCATTAACAAAGGCTTGGTTTCGAAGAAGGATTTTGTCTGCCTCCATTAACGAAGGCTTGGTCTATAAGGTGTTAGGGGGCAGACACATCAACGCCAAAAAGTGCGTTGATGTGTCCACCCCTGACGCCCAATGGACCAAGCATTCATTAATGGAGGCGGACAAAATCCTTCTTGTTTTTTTTTAGTTACTCCTCCATAATCGGAGTTAACATGTCAATCATTGATTGGAATACACAATTCAAATCATCTAGCCCTAGGGCAAGCTTTGCTAACCAAATCTTGAACTCATCAAGCTATATATTAGGAAAATACACAAAAATATGCTCTACGTAAACATGGGTTAAGGTCCTTCCCAAGGCTCGTAAATTAGATTGGGTCGTGCTTGGGCAATAATGTCTGGGATTTTCCACGTTGAACCCATAATAAGCAATTTTTTAAGGTTTCATAGTTATCCAGATTTAGGTTGCATTTTTTTATTACAATTAATAAGAATAATATTCAATATTTAATATTAAAAGTAAAGTTGCATGTGTGTTGAAGTGATAAATTTTTATATAAAAAATTAAAATAACTATATAATATTAGTAATTATAGGGGATTGAAGAAATATTTATATGAATTTTTTCTTTTATAAAAATGTATATAAAAGCTCTATATTTTATATAATGGGATTTGGATGTTGGGCCTTAGAATTGGACCCTTGGGGATCAAGGTACACCTGAATATGACCCAAACATAAGATCAGGCTTCAATTTTAGGCAAAAGGTCTGTCGGGCCTAACCTTAGGCCAGGTCTTGCCAAGTTCGAGCTGACTTGGCCCATGACAAAACCCTAAAAGCTATGCATAGGGCTGGGTCAACCAATCATAACCTGGCCTAGCATGACATTTTACCCATTAAACTTGGCCCTAGTCAAGGCCTGATTAGGCTCAAGCCCCAATTTTAAGCTCAAGCTATAATTGGGGTTGTGCTTAAACTTACCTTGGCTTAGCCCAAGGTCTAAGGCCTAAGTCTCACAGTATATATATATATATATATATATATATATATAGGGTTTTTGCCAGCTGGGGTTTTTATCTTTCAGGTGTGCCAGGTGTTTTGTTAGGGTAGCTCGAAGTCTTCAAGAGATGGGAATTGGTCATTGTAAGAGCTTGTGCCTGGAGTGAACATACAACAGTCGAGGATGGGTGGTAGTGGGGCAATAGGGCCTGATGGTATGGCTTGGTGGAGACATGTAAGGGCTTTTTGGTAATATGGGGAGAGAATAGGTGGGGAAATTGGAGGTGGTGGTGGGGATTGCCCCCCGTTGTCTGGTGAGAGGGTTGGTGAGTAAGAGGGCTTCTGAGGCCTTTGTTTGGGGTATAAGACATAAAAGTCAAATTTACCTGATGGTTCACCCAGTAGAACTACTTCAGGGTCTCCTTTCTCGTATCTGTCTTGGAGAATTTGTTGGGGAGACTTGGTCTTCTTTCTTTTCTGGAAATATTTTCTTTCATATTCCAGATCTAACTCCACTTGGTAGGAGTCTGCATTACAATCAGAACATGTGCAGTCACAGTCCTGGTGCTTGGTACTATGAACTCTTTCCATTGCCAGAATTGGAGGTGGGAACGAGTTCTGGTCAAGGTGTGGCTGTTGAAAACTGGTTTCTACGGAGCCATCAGCTTTTCTTGTATAAGTAGGTTCAGTGGTAGAAATGGCTTCATTACGGCCATGAAGATTTTCATACTGAGTGGACCATCTAGCCGGGAGAAGGGCTTTGAGATCTTCAGTGGCTAGCTGTCTGGGGACATAGGTACATGTCGGGACAGAAGCATCATCTATTTTGAGAAATAGAGCATCCTGGGTTTGAACAAAATCAGGAACAGGGATATCAAATGAATGGTTCTGAACCCTGTAGGCTATCTGGTAGTGTAGGGTGGCTACGACCGCAGTTGCTACTTGGGGAGTTCCTGTGATTTGGACCTGGACCTTCAGACAATCTAGGGCATGGGGGTCTTGCAGGGATATGTTGTAGTTTGGGATCAGTGTGATGAATACTATGCCTGCATTAAGGGTGGATGAGATGGTCCCAAGCGTAGCATGGGGATACAAACGAAATCTAGTATATAAGACTGCAAGATTGGACACTACTGGGAGGCCTTTTCGGCCATGAAACGTGAGAGCCAACTTAATGGCACCAATATGAACATGGGTGTATCCTTGTTTGAGCCATTGGGGAAGGAGTTCTACTGGGAGATCAATGGGTAGGAATTGTTCCTTCTCATCTGCAAAGATGGGGTGTTCTGAAAAGTTGGAAGCTTGCACATATTCTTTGACTGGGTTGGTGTGATCTGTCCCTATAAGTTTTTTGATTTTTCTTTTGAAGGAGGAGTGGGGTTTACAATAAACTTGGTATGGATTTATAATAGGGAATTGGGAAGGAGGGACTTTTGAATCTTCTGGAAGATACTCGATTTCATAAAGATAATCAAGCTTTGCTGCTGCAGTTGTTTTGAAGGAGGTGGTTTTTGCTAGAGAAGGGAACGAAGAGAAAGAAGTAGAAGGTGTGGGGATATCCATGAAGTTTGAAAAGATGTGAAATGTGTCTTGCCTTTATAATCTGTTTACCTGACTCTGTTGCTCACTGTCTTTCTTCTGGCATGAATAGTGAATTTTGTGTGTGATGATGAACCTTTTCTTCTACAAAGGATAAGTTATGTCTCTCTTCGCCACTCCTTTGGCTATTATTGGACCTTTTATATCCAAGAGAAGAACCTGGTCTGGTTTTAGGATCTAGATCGGTACTTTTAAGAGTTTCCAACAAAAAAGGTGTTCTGTCTTGACTTCTGTCCCATATAGGAACTACCTCGTCAGAGGACTAGAATCTTTGTTGTTGTTCCAGTAGGCCGGCAGCCAGTCTGAACTAGTAACTCTCAGGTTTCTAGGTCTGATTTAGTTTTCTGATGATCCGTTGTTTTCCTTTTCTGATGTAGAAGATCCGACTAAGCGGCAACTATAGAACATACTTTGGAGAACAGTCACGTTTTCTGATGTAACTCTCATCCCTCATGAAAATCTAGATCACAAAAATCACCAAAATCACCAAAATCAGCAAACCCATCACCATCCAACTGTTCCCCAACATGAAAATCCAACACCAAGTTTTGGGCTATAAACTGACAGGTCAAGATTTGCTCATTGGATTTGATATCCTCCACCAACTCCCCTCTCTTTGATGGAGCAAACATGGCATATCATCACCACCCCATTTTCTCCCTTAGACCCATATACCCAGATTGTACCATCTGTCTTATGACCCTATCCTCTAACTTCTTCATAATGCATGTGCAACCTCCCATTCCTCTTTCACCCATGATCAACCCCTATGGAAAAATGAATAATTCTTTGTTCGCCTTCCATTCAAACTCAATGAAGATGCAAACCCCACAACTACATCCCATCGAGGAATGGCACCAGACCTTTACCAGAAAACCACACAAGAGCTAGCCCACTTACAAGAAGAAGGACTTATAGAGCCCACAACCTCCCCTTGGGCATGTAAAGCCTTCTATGTAAACAAACGGGCTGAACAGATCAGAGATAAACTTAGATTAGTAGTAAATTACCAGCCTCTGAACTGCTTCTTTGCAGATTCAAAATTTCCCCTTCCACAGAAGGCTGACATGTTCCAACATTTCAAAGAAGCTAAAATCTTCTCTAAGTTTGATCTCAAATCAGGCTTCTGGCAGCTTGGTATTCACCCTGAAGATAGACCCAAGACAGCCTTTTCCATCCCAAATCACCATTTTCAGTGGACAGTTCTACCCTTTGGTCTAAAAACTGCACCTTCTCTTTTCCAACAAGCCATGGTTCGTATTTTCCAACCAATCCTTCCTAACATGCTCATCTACATTGATGATCTTCTTCTATTTTCATCCACTCCTGAAACCCATCACAAACGTGAATGGATAAAAAATGCTCACCTTAACTAATGCTAACCACTGCTTCTTGTCAGGTAGCAGGCACATCAGCACCGAAAAGTGAATATACACCCCCCAAAAAAGTGAAAATCACTTTTCAATACTGATGTGTCAGCCCCTGACAAAAAGCAGTGATGAGCGCTTGTTAAGGGAAAGCGTCCATAAACCAATCTCTCTTTTTTTCGATCTATTTCTAAGATTATGAATTATTTGAAGTCATGTAAACCAATAAAAATTTCCAACACTATCCTACCATATCTTAGGACAAGCTAACCAGAACCTAAAGAGACATTTAGACCAATTAACTTCTTGGTGGGGGCGACGATATCTTTACATGTAAAATGACTTCACTTCTGACAAGTAATCCAAACAAACATGTCTATCGTCTCGGCAGAGATGTCATTTCGAGGAAAATTCAGATTGAATTAATGGAGCTTGTCACTTTGAGGAAACTTCCAGTTGAAAGGATTTAGCTATATCTCTTTTCTATCTTAAACAAATATAATAAAACTTAATGCGACATGACCTAACTTAACCCAACCAAAGTTAAGAATATTAAACTGGAGTTGGCTAATGGATGTGATAGCTGGGTTCAGAGTTCTTTTTCTCCTATTGTTTTTTTATGGCTTCATCAATGCTGTTCAAATTTGTGGGACTGTTCACAGCTAAAATGTCAAATAGGAAAGTCTCTTAAGACTGACTTAAAGCAGTTCATACACGACACCTTATTTAAATCACTTAAAGTATATATGGTGTTGCTGTTGTTATCCTCCGTTGTTAAAACGATTGGAGCTCATTCATGTCCTTAGTCTACTCATGATGAGATCATACCCCCCCCTCCCCGCCCTTCACCATCTTACCATCTTTATGAGCAAATCCCATATATGGTTGTGTATAATTAGTCAAACTATTGATAAATTATGAATTTAAGTTTGGTTTCGTGGTCATGGCGGTTTGTTCTCCTCCGTCCATGTGTTTTTTCTTCTCTTTTAGAGTAATATTAATGCTCAAAGCATATGCTACCTATAGTGTGGTGGTTGTGCTTGTCGGTTCAATTATCAAAATCACAGCTACCAAGTCTTCCACTCTGCCTTCTCATAAATTACGTGACCACTTGGAACTAAGAAGTAGTCAATTGAATTAAATGGTGCATATACATAATAGGATTCATTTCTTGGTCCACAACTAATCCTTTGATTCTCTTTTACAATTTCGTGGTGGTCAACATAAAAGGATTTTAAAATTATGGATCAATATGATGAAGCTCAACAGCTCCCCCTACGTAAGCCAGTTTCAAAACAAGGAATAAAAAATTAAAAAAAAAAAAAATACAAACAACAGATTCGATGAATATAATCACCTCCATGGTTGTCTTTTTTTCTAGAAAATATAATTGGGGGTTGTGGTCCTCGGGACATCTCTTTCTAAGGAGATAATTATCTTAATATTTGACATAGCAAAAATTATTATATATTATCAAAATAATATTACAATAATAAGGAAAAATAATTCTTTTATTAAAATATTTTTAAATGTTAATAACAGCTATTATAACTAGGGTTGTAAACGGAGCGGATTCGGATCTAATATATATACATCCGATATCCGATCCGATTAAATTTAGGTGCATCCGATATCCGTCGGATGTTTAATAAATGAATTCAAATTCAAATTCGATTACATAATCAGATTTCGGATGCAAATTCGGATATCCGTTTAGTTGGATTTAGCATATATATATATATATATATATAATCGGATCGGATCGGATGTGTATGCATTCGATTTCGGTTCATTTAATAATCGGATTGGATTTTAAACGGAGTCGGATATATGAGCATCCGAAGTTGCTTTAATTGGATCGGATTCGGATGCTTAGACGGATAATTGACAGCCCTAATTACAGACAATCAATGTCTCCATATTATGAAATTATTATTTGCATCCAATACCGTGCTACCGTTTTCTTTGTGCACGTGTATCCTTGCGTATAGCTTCCCTGCCGAACAAAACCTGTGTACTCGTCCGATTCTCAGCCACCTGTTCAATTCCCGAGTTTCACCTTCACCGCTTCAGAATGAATGAATTCAACTCCTTCCCTCTCTGAAACACCTTTTTGATCAAAACCCAACCCTATTTTTCCACTTTCTGTTCTTCCATCATCTCTCAACCTCCCAATCTCTCTCTCTCTCTCTCTCTCTCGTTCTTCAGCGAATGCGACTGATTTTCGATGGAACTCAACTTCACTACTATCTGCAACAATCCTCTCAATTCATTTCGCATTTGCCCTTTACAGCTAGGGTTTCGGACATCTATTTCGGATTCACGGCCTTTGAATTCTGTGGGGAGAGTGAGAGTTTCTCAAGATTGGAATGATTCTTCGCGTGGAGTTTTTGTGTCTCCTTTGAGGGAAAGGATTCGAGCTCAGTCTCGTGTTGTTGCAGCGGATTCAGTGCCCAATGAAAAGAGTTATGGTTCTTCCATGGCGGAAAAACGACAATCGGAGACTGGGCATGCTGCAAATCCTGTTTATAAGCACACTCCTCCAAACAGAGATCTTCGAACTCCTCACAGCGGGTATTTGAAATTCTTGCATATAGAAACAAATATATAGTGAATTTTTCATTCTGGTTCAAACCCTCTTAGACCCTCTAAGCATTTTGTAGTTCTACATCTAGTTAGTGTTCTTGGGTTAGGATGTACGTCCTGCACTGCAACCATGAAATTGGAAGAGCATGGGTTGCAGATTCATTTTGATGGATGTTTGTGTTGTAGTGATGACAAGATACAATTTTATATCAATAAGTGTGCAGATTGCAGAGTGTATAAATGTGTAAATATTCATTACTGTTAGTAGGTGGAACCTTTTTTTTGTTGAGTATCAATGCTGATACCTGTATATGATGCATGTTATAGATTCAGAGATCCTTAAATAGCTAAGTTTCTGAATAATGATTTTTGTGCTGTAATTTTTAAGAACTTTAAGTTGTTAATTTAAACAAAAAATGAACTTATTTCTTTTTCTTATTTGTTCTTTTATTCGTGTAATTTTACTTTTTACTCATTTTGCCTGACCCCCTTTTATAGAACTTTCTGTGTAAAAATTCCCTCGTGAGACAAAATCCTTTGCAAGGCACAGGTTTAGTCCCAAGTTGATTAGAGACAGCATCCTACATCTCCTTATAAGGGACTGAAAGTTATAGTCTCTTTTCCTAAGCTATTGGTGGTGATTCTGTGAGTTGAGACAACTACATGTTTGTGGTGTGTGCGCATCTTTATCTTTATTTTTATTTTTCTCAATGTCTTAGTGCAATGGATCCGGACTGTTCCACTGGTGCCTCTATAAGAGGTTATTAACACTTTCCTTTATATACATAGATACAGTATACTGTATACCTGTATGCTTATAAAGAAAATAAATCACTTAAGCTTCTTCATCTTCTCTGTTTTATTTTTCTATATATTTTTGATTTTATTTGGTGAGTATTGTGGTTTGATTGATATTGGTTGGTTGGAGCTCACAAATTGACATACGATTGTGCCACCCTGAAGTCCGATTGTCGGCTGCCCTTGGAACCAGAGGAAATGATCTGAAGGGGGCAAGATTGGACTTAAAAAGAGTCTACACACATGACTCAGTATGCAGTCATTTACTTTTGTGATCTCTACAATGTGTATTTACATATCTTACTGGTGCTGTTATACCAAAGCCTTCTATTACTGTACCATATGCATGTCAAAAGTGATTATTGACAGATTCATACTTTGAGGTGTTATATTCTGTTCAAATTTTCTGCTGAAAATCTTGGTACGTTCTGCCTGCTGGTTTGGTTGCTTATATAATTGTTTGTGGGTTTACACGTTGCGGGACTCTAGAACTCTGTACTTGAAGAATCTTTGCCTATGGGACATATCTGTCAGCCAACGGTTTGCATCTTTGGTTTGGGAGGTAGTAAATGTATATGGAGTTTCTTAAAATTGTTGTTTCTTGACTTAGGTACCACTTTGATGGGAGTACACGGCTTTTTTTTGAGGGTTGGTACTTCAAGGTATCGATTCCAGAACGAAAGCAAAGCTTCTGCTTTATGTATTCTGTGGAGAATCCTGCATTTCGTAAGCGACTAGGGACGTTGGAAGAGGCACTTTATGGGCCTCGATTTACTGGAGTTGGGGCTCAAATTCTTGGTGCAGATGATAAGTATATTTGCCAGTACTCTGAAGAATCTCAGTACTTTTGGGGACGTAAGGTCTTCTTTCTGCTATATTAACTTGCCTTTGATTTGGAGGTTCTATTTGCAGTTTGATTTTCATGCTTTATTTAGTGCAACACCATCTGGAACTTTTTTACTTTTTAATGTTGTATCCTGATTGTCAGAACATGTCTGGTCAACTGTTCCCTGTTGTTGCTGACATGTTAGAGATACCACGCAATCATGGTTTATGGTTTCTTAACAAGCCTTTTTTTTTTGATAAGAAAGGAAATTCTTTAAAAGCGAGAGAACATGCAAGCACGGGTAGGAATAGCCTCCCTCAAAACAAAGGAAAAGTGAAAATAGACAGAGAAAGCAACCCCTATTACAAGAAAACTACCGAGTCCCAGCTAAAAATCCAGTCATGGAACTTGATACTGCTAACTGAGAGGAGCAAAGAAGTCTAAGCATACGTCCTGGGCAGAACTTTGTCAAAAATTCTGTGGGGTTCTTTTTTTTTTCGTGATAGATAAAAAGGCGGACTTTATTCTGTGGGTTCTTGATGCGGGATGGTGTGAAGAAGAAGAAGCTTGATGACGATGGATAGGCCCAAGCATTGTCCAAATTATTAGACTATTCTAGGTTGAGATAATCATGTAAAAGGCCTTTCGTGCCATTGGTTACTTTGGGTTTTTAGTTATTGAGTTGTTTTTATAATAAGGCTTGAAAGCCAAGGTTAATTTAGGATTTTAGGCTAATTCTGAAACTGATTTTTTGCCCAAGTTTTCTAAGATCAAAACTTACATTTTTGGCTTAATTTTAGTGTCATTTAAGAGGTTATTTAGTTACCTTTCTAATGAGATCAAGATTGCGCAAATCTAAGGTGATTTTGGAAAGTTTTGTCTGGGAAGTTTGGAAGGAAGTTTTTAGGGAGGTGGGAGTGGCTTGGGTGCTTTCTAGCTGCCTCGGGGACCTTTTCCAAAGTTGGAATCTGGAGAGGACTAGGAAAAGAAGCAGGATTTTATGGAGTTTGATCTGCCCGACTGTGTGTTGATCCATTTGGTTGGAGAGAAATAATCAGCTTTTTGAAAACCATGCTCAACTGGCTTTGAATGTCTATAAAAATGCAAACTTCTTGGGGGGTATATTGTAAAGAATGTGAGGATTATTCTTTTGTAGATATGAAGAAAGGGTGGAGAAATATTATTAGAGATCATAATACAATGTAAGCCCATGCGACTGTTGGGCTTTTTTAGGGATATTATCAATAAATCTTTTCTCTTATAAAAAAAAGTTACTACAGGGGTATTAGTGAGTGAAGGAAATAGTGTTTTTATAAGGTTGTATTTTAGAAAGTCTAAAGTTTTAGTAATCTGAAGTTTAGAAAAATGCGTTATTAGAAGTCTTTTTGAAACTAGAAGGTCCTTATTAGAAGTTTCTTAATTGTTTTTAGAAAGTCAAGTTTTAGTAGTTTAGTTTCAAGAAATACTTAGTGTTCTTAGAAGTTGCTAAATTAGGAAAATATCCATTTTTTCTTGCATTATAAGTCTATTTAAAGGAACTTTTAGACATGAATTAAATCCGTGAAGAATAAATTGAATTTTAACACTTGTGTGTTCTGGGCTTGACCCTTGTTATCATTTCTCTCTTTAAGGGTTGAGTTGTGATACTCCCTTTCTCTTTCTCTATTTCTTCTAAATCCCAACAACATCTTCTCTCTTTATTCTTCCACTCTAGACACCTTTTTTCTTTGAATTTTTTTTAGGGCTTCTAATCTCCTAAGGATCCCTTATTAAATCCTTAAGCTTTTCTCTTGATTCCCTTTTTCTTTACTAGTTTATTGGAAAAGATTCTACATTGGTTTTGTTAGAACCACCCATAGTTATCAGAGCACGAAGCGAAAGCGGGAAGCAATGCAAAAGTGAGAAGCGGAAAGTGAGGTTTGATAAATCCTTGGAAAGCAAGAAGCAAAAAACGATAATAAAGTAAATAACTATAAATTATCATAAATAATTTCAAGTACAATATTATAAAGTGAATAAACTTAAAGAAAGTATAAAAAACCTAAAATCTATACTATGTAAATACAAAGAATCATGACATATAAATCAATATGCAAACCATTTGTTACTAGTATAGCTAGCCAGACCTTAGATTTTACTATACATAATATTTTTGTTAGGAATCGGTAGAGTAGACGAGATTAGAGATCAAAGATATTTTCATAGGATTAGAGTAACGGAAGTTAAAGAGGCTTTGAAGAGGATGAATATGAGAATGACATTAGGACTAGATGGTATGCCAATCGAGGTTTGGAAATGTATAGGAGACGATAGCTTATCATGGTTAACTAAACTTTTTTATAAGATAATTAGAACTAAAAAAATGCCAGATAAATGGAGGAAAAATATTGTGGTCCCTATATATAAGAACGAAAGGGGATATTCAAAATTGCACCAATTATCATGTGATCAAGCTTATGAGCCATGCAATGAAACTGTGGGAGAGAGTGATTGAACATCGACTAAGACGTGAGACTAAAGTGTTTGAAAATTAATTTGGATTTATGCCTGGGAGATCAACAACTGAAACTATTTTCTTGCTTTGGTGATTGATGGAAAAGTTTAGGGAAAAGAAGAAAGATCTTCACATGGTTTTAATTGACCTAGAAAAGGCATATGATAGAGTACCAAGAGAGATCATTGGGTGGGTTTTGGATAAAAAATGGGTCCCAAGTAGATATATTGACATAGTTAAGGATATGTATGATGGAGCGATAACTAGTATTAGGACAATTGGGGGAGAGATAAGTGAGTTTGCGATCACAGTAGGTTTACACCAAAGGTTAGTATTGAGTATGTACCTTTTTGTCTTAGTTATGGATGAATTGACTAGGCACATACAAAAGGAAGTGTCATGGTGTATGTTATTTACTAATGATGTTGTGTTAATTGATGAGACTGGAGAGGGGGTAAATGCCAAGTTAAAACTATGGAGGGATATTTTAGAATCAAATGGTTTTAGAATAAGTCAGACTAAAACATAATATATGGAATGTTGGTTTAGCTAAAATAGGAGTAGAGATGAGGGAGTAGTTAAAATTGATAACCAAGAGATACATCAAAGTGACCATTTTCGTTATCTTGGTTCAATCATGCACAAAAAGGGAGATGTTGTTGATGATGTTGCTTATAGAATTAGAGTGGGATAGTTGAAGTGGAAAGATGCTTCTGAAGTGTTGTGTGATAAACGAATACCACTAAAATAGAAGGAAAATTTTTATAAGACAACTATAAGACCAACCATGCTGTATGGAGTAGAATGTCGGGCACCCAACAAACAATACATTCATAAAATGAATGTGGTTGAAATGAGAATGTTGAGATAAATGACTGGTAAAACTAGAAATAATAGAATTAGGAATGAATCCATTCGTGGGAGCTTAGTTGTAACACCAATAGGTGATAAAATGAGGGAAAGTCGATTGAGATTGATTGGTCATGTGCAACGAAGACCAATGATTGCACAAATGAGGAGGAGTGAGACAATGCAAGTTGAAGGTGCTAGAAGAATTAGAGGAAAACCAAAATTGACCTGGGTTAAAGTAGTAATGAAGGACATGTCAACTTGCAGCATTTATGACCCTAAATAAAGCAAAATGTCATAATAGGATTCATGTAACCAACCCCAAATAATTGGATAAGGTTATTTGTTGTTGTTGTTGTTGTACTTGTACTTTTATATTGTGATGACAATCCCCTCAACAAACATATTTATGTAGAGAATGGATGAAACGTCCACAACCTTTCCTTGTAAAAAACTATTCACCAAGTGTAACAAGTCCATTTTACATTTTGCACAAGAAAAAATGAGGTGTATAGGTTAAAACTGTAAAAACAAGTGTTCAAATAAAAATATAGATACCTAAAAAGAGATACCAAATTCAAAAAAAAAAGCATGTCAAACTGTTCCGTGAGGACATGAGGGGACAAACAAATTTGGATGTAAGAGTACCTTTTTCTTTAACTCCACACTAGATCAACAACACACATACCACCACCACCAACATCAACAACCCACATTTTTTGTTCATGCAGATCGAAGTACAAAAGGGACTAGAAAAAAGTACAAAAAAGATTTAAAAAACAAAAAAATCAATAAAGGACAAAGGAAGCATAGTGTCACGGACTCAGCTTCTCCAAGCTCCAGAGACCGTGCGGCACTCGTGCTACTCCCGCTTTTAGACGAGTCAGCCTAGCCCACACCCACACTTGGTGTCTTAAACACAAGAGAACA
>JAOXJP010000003.1:4952741-4965346 GCA_025762735.1 Platanus orientalis
CAGTGGTTGGATGAAATTTTAAATTCCCACCCATTTTATTCCAAATGAAGTCACTTGGCACCCTAAACACCATCTTGGACAGGAAATTTGCACTCTTTGTCAGACATTGTGTCACATCCAGAGTAGAGAATTAGAGTGGTACTAGTTCAGTTATATTGGAGTTGATGAGTCACATCTTGAGCAGAGAATGGAGTGGTACCAGTTCAGCCAGATTGGAGCAACTGATTCCAATCTTAGGGTATTCACACATTAATGGGGGGCAACTGATTCTAATCAGGGGGGACAATTGATTCCAATCAGGGCTAAAATTGGTCTCGCCCATTAGTATTACAATGGTACTCAGACATTGAGGGGGGGGGCAGTTGCCCCTGCATCCAGGGAACATTCACTCTCCAAATACCACACACCTTCATTCGATTCAGGCCCTAGGGCATCCATGCCTGGCTGGATCCACACTAGACCCAAGTCATACATGGAACCTTTTAACTCCCAAGGGTAATATAAGAGGATGTCAGCATGGATCAAGCATCATCAAAGCAGTCTACCACATAGTCGAAGACTTGTGCTCAAAATAGTCCACACCTTGAATATTGAGAGTATACTTCGTGTGTCCCTTGTTCAACTCATAACTAGACCTTTGAGATGATGGATTCTCTGGCTAATATTAACCATGTGCACCATGTATTGATTATGTGATGTTCCCGTGAAGCTTTCAACTACTCCTTTGTTGCATTTCTATATAACACGATATGAGGTAATTTACAAATATCCTCTTTTCTACCTGATTTGAGATAGAAAGAATAGATAATCTTTGAAGGAAAACTAGCAAAAACTTAAAGACACTTGAACTCTAAATTCCATCGTTTAATTCAAGAACTCCATTCTTAGTGCCTCTTGAGGGTCAACTGAAACACCAATTCAGGTAATTACAACAGAGTCAAAAAGATTGTTCTTCAATTATAGAAGAAAATGTTCCAACATTTTTTCTCATGAAGAGAAAAGAACACTGGTGCTGCCAATGCTGGTGGTGCGTTAAACATTGAAAGATCTGATGATGGTTTAAAGTGATCGAAAGTGCAAGAAAGAGTAAAAAGCCAAAGGAGAAGGAAGGAAGCGATGAAATGCTTGTCTCCTATAAGTAGAATGATGGTGGAAGAAGCATTTTGTCCATCTTCCTTCTCTGCTTGTTCTCATTTCCTCTTTGGGAACAAATCTTCCGTGACCAATTATTACACGCTAACATGTGGTATGTATAGGGTTTAAAAGATTCTATTAAAAGACTTAAATACCCCTGGCACCACTTTTTGTACAAAGGGATTCGTGTATGTGTTGCCAAGTGTTACACTACCTTGCAAAATTGCACTTGTTTGAGGAGGGTTCCAACCATCTCCAGCCCGGTGAGATTGAAGAGATATTACACCAGTCAAATCCAGCACTGATACAATGCCCGACAAAGCCCTATGGATTTAGTAAGACAACTTAAAGTTAACCTAAAGTAAGAATGACACATTTTGGTGCTGATGTGTCAGCCCCTAATGTTATTCTTACATTAAACTAATTTTAGGAGTCCTACCAAATCCCCTCCCCCTTACAAAGTGCATTGAAAATCAGTTGGGATTTGGTTTGCCCCCCTAAAAAATGCCTAATATTTGCCCTGCATCAGGGAAAGACACTTCTGCACCAAAAAGTATAAATCACTTTTCTGGCATTGATGTGTTTGCCCCTGATGTAGGTCTGACCTTAAGCATTTTTTAAGGGTTCACACCAAATCTCAAGGCTTGAAAATACATGGATTTAAGGAGGGTGTTATAGTAAATACATAATAGATTGCTAGTAAATTTATCAAAGGGAAAGGTTATTGGCACCCCCAAAAATCCTCATCACACCAAAACAAAAAAAAACTTTTTTTATCCCCTTTTCCAAACTACCCTACTTCTTCCCTCCCTCCCTCCCAACATCTCTCCCTCCTTCTCTTCCTCTTCCTCTTTTTCTCTCTCTTCCCTTCCTATTTTTCTTTTTTTGGTGGGGGGGGTGTTCGGAGATACAGGTCCGAGTAGAGCCCCCCCTTTCACACGTAGAGGCCCAAACATACGGGCTGGACGTGGCAGTCCGAACAGCAAGTCCAAACATAGGGCCCCGACCCTTTATCAAATTGTTCTTTATCGCATTATGTCACTAACAGTCACGTGTTGGATTTGTATTGGGGTGATCTCTCTCCATTCAGACAAGAGAGGATTCAAACCCATCCAAGAATATATTATTGACTCTTTGCAATTGTAGTAGGTGAGAATCATTATTTGCAATTAATATCAAATTAAGATGGAGATCTTACGTTACAGTAGGTCCCAATATTCTACTTGTATTCTCGATTCTTAAAGCATGTGTTTTTGGTAGCCTCAATGCCTCGTGGGCTAAAAAGTGTATATCATTTTTTTTGGGTGTTGATGCGTTCAACCCCTAATGTCATTTTGGAGAGTGGATTATGTACTGCAACTTAGAGAGTGGCTAAAGTTGGAATGACACAAGGCTGATACATCAATGCCAAAAAAGAGATACACATTTTTTGAGAGTTGTGTTTTACTATTTGGCACCGAGATGTCAGCTCTGATGTCATTCCAACCTTAACCACTCTCTAAGTTGTCCTACCAAATCTTTCACGCATTTATGAGAGAATGGATTATATCCTCTCCTCTAATCATCTGCACCCTGTCAAGGGGAGGGTACATCAGCACTGACAAGTGATTTTCACTTTTTTGGGGGGTGCATTTCATTTGTTGGCATTGATGTGCCCTCTCCCTGACAGAGTGCAGAGAGGAGCAGATGATAAGAGGAGCGAAAACAATTTACTCCCCATTTATGAATGATTATTGAGCTACTGGCAGAAAAGATTATATACAGAAATCTGCTTTTCCTGATGTATTAGGATGGCATTAGGGGGTGCACACATCAGTGCAAAAGTTGATAGCACCTCTCAAAAAGTGAAAGTTACTTTTAGCTACTGATACTCAGTTATCTGATGTCACCCTAATAAACAAATTTCCATATCTAATCCCAACCCAGCTGTTGATTGTGTTCAAACCCAAGACCTCTTCTCTACACGAAGCAAATGTTCTATGATAAAAATGCTTCTGTAGTGTATATGGTGAATTATAAACAGACATGTCTTGTTTTGGGGGGTAAAAGGGTCCAAAAAAGTGTTCAGTTGAAAAAGTAGGTGGTCAATAAAAGACATCAAATTCAAAAACAAATCATGTGTCATTCAATGCACGATAATAGAGGTCTGTCTCAAAATAGACAATCATTCTCCCTTCTCTACAACCACCCGAGCACTAAGGGCGTTGGCCAAATCTTCTAAGCTTTAAGACCTGTTAAATAGGATATCTAATAATTATCACGTCCTTTTTTTTTTTAATGTTTTTTACAGTGTTTGAATTTCCCTCGTAATGGTTAGCCGGTCCATTAAATAAATAGCATATAAAATCAAATCTTTCAATGTATGTCAATGCCTGCGATTTGCTAATTGTTAATGCCCATAAAAGGGACGTCTGTCAAATGGATGGGTTCATTGGGAAACATTTCTATTTCGTTGTTGTCTTCTAGGGAGACGACAGCGTTTTCATATGCTCTGTCCTCAACCATGAACAACCAACCCCTTTACCAAAAAAATTAAAAATTAAAAATTAAAAAATAAAAAACCAATGAACAGCCCTTTATGAAAGGCACAAATATATATATATATATATATATGAAGAGAGTAGTTATTTTATTTACCAAAAAAGAGAAAAGAGAAAAGAGAGTTGTTATTTCCCTGCCTTTTATTTAATACTTTCAAGCTAAGATACTGTTTAAAAAACCGTATTTAATTCAAATGAATGTGTTGGTTAAGGGTGGCAATTCATATTGGCAGGTCGGGTTCATGTCGTCTCGAGCTAAGGGTACATATCAACCTGCTTTAACCCACAGAGTGATTACAGTAAATTCTACCCTGCACACTAATTTCTTGTTGGGGCTATGTTGGGTTTGCAGGCTATGTGATTAGGGGTGGCAATTTGTATTGATTAATCATGTTTGTGTCATGTCAAGTTAAGAGTAGATCACTACATGGGCTAACCCAAACATGACCCATTTAGTAATCGTGTCAAAGCAGATTGACCTGCTTTGACCTGAAACACGGTTACAGAAAACCCAAACCCTGCTAATTTTATTTCGGATTCGCGTGTTGTGTCCAACATACCACCCCTAGCTTTGCTCTATTCTGTCATAAAAATTTATTCTTATTTTATTTCTTGTTTAATTTCTTTTAGTTTTGTCTTGTTGTCGTTTATCTTCTTACTTTGTCCTGATGTTCTCCCAAGTTTGAAATCCATTTTATTTATTCACGAGAGAGAGAGAGAGAGAGAGAGAGAGATTCATTTTCATTAACATCTTATTAAAATGTTTCATGCTTTTTTACTTAAAATATGAAGGAAAACATATATCTTGGATTTGATGTTATGACAACCTATGAGTGTACATATGGATGTCAATATCCCTAGCCTTGATGGCTGCGGCATTGCCTCCCAGAAACATATATCTTGGATTTGATGTTATGACAACGTATGAGTGTACATATGAATTTCAATATCCCTTACCGTTCATGTTTCGAATTTCTTTTTCTTCGCCAACTGAAACTCAACCTTCACTAGACCTATTGGATTATGATGAAAATACTAAAATACCCTTTCAATTAAGATTATTAAAAGTGCCCAGTAAATGATCTGTGATGAAAAAGTCCTTGCAGTGTATACGGTGAATTTTAAGCTGACACATGTTGTATTGGGCTAAAAACCTTCCAAAAAGTATTTAATTGACAAAATAGGTGGTCAAAATGAGACACAGATAATAAAAAACACATCATGTGTCAATCAATGGCACGCTAACAGAGGTTTATGTCAATATAGACAATATCATCATTTGTTCACCTTTTAAATGGAGGAACTGTAAACCCTAATTAGTTTCCAAGTGACAACTGTGAATTTGTAGTACTCCCTCCCCAAAAGGATCCTTTACATTATGAATGGGTCTAATCAGGGTTACACACGTGGGTTTGATTTGACTCATGTTTGAAATTCAAATCTTGGTGGTGAAAAAGACCGTATGTGTGTAATTGTGAGTTCATGACAATAAAGAATTCTGAATTATAGATGATCCTCTCTCTTCACCCCTCCCGCTTTTTGCTTGTCCAGGTTAAAGTCATGTTGCTGAGAGTTAAATAAAGCAATTAATTGTCTCTCCTATAACCAAACCCTAAGGTCTTAATAGACTATAACCAAAAACTCTAAGGTTATAGTAGAGGTTAGAGTTGGTCTATTCAGCACTCCAAGACAATGAATACGAAAGAATTGCATTAAGAGTTGGGAAAATAATTGCATCCATAAGGAGATTTGAACTTGCAACCTAAAACCTGTTATGGTACCTACTTAAATAAAACAATTAACCATTTCTCCTAAAACCTAAAGGTTATTAGAGAGGCTAGAGTTAATATACATGTAAAGTTCAAAAATTTTGATTTGAAATCTTATGGCACAATTTTTGTGTTAATTCGCACAAACACACATGTTTCATATTATGTCTTCTAGATTATGGTTGTCAATTAGCCAAGCGTTGCCCAACTCAGTTCAAAGCCATTACATAAAAATTAGGTTTAATCTCAGCTCTGGAGTGCCAATCTAGGCTCAAATAGTTTAGATAGAGATGAGATCGGCTCAGGTGCAGCTTAGTTTGTCAAACATTAATCTTCGTTAGAAATGAGATTTTCTTTTTTTTTTTTTTCTAATTTTGTCATTTCCTATTTATTTTTAATCTAATAATTAAGACCCTTAACAATCTTTTTTTGTGAGCTAAGTCTAGTACAGTTTGGCTTAGGCTCAGCTTGTGAACTTCAAACAAAGTCCAAGCTCAGCTCATGACGAGCCAAGCAATGAACTAAACCGAACTAGCTTGGATCATTGACACCCCTAATCTAGAGTACTTCAAATTTCAAAATGGATGCCGTGTTGCTTTCATTTTTAATGTAAATTTTGCTTCAAATCCTCCTAAATGCCATGTCCTCACGTATATGAGTAACATTTGGTTACTTATGCTCTCCAAATTGCACTCTTTTTAGCTCTTGAAGGGTGGAAGGGTTTGGATTATGTGAGAATGAATCTCGTGAGAACTGTGAAAACGGCACCAGAGGGGCTGATGCATCAGTACCAAAATCACTTTTTGAGGGGCACTTCTCACTTTTTGGCACTGATGTGTCCGTACCCTGATGCCGTTTTCACGGTTCTCACAAGATTCGTTCTCACCTAATTTGTAGTGCTCCAAGTAGGACAAAGGATAGGGAGTAGGCCGAGGTCAGTTTGGTCATTCCACCATCTAACGGTCGTAGGCCCAGCTATTCAAATCAAAGTTATATAGACACTCGCTCAGTAAATTAATAACCGAGTCAGGGGTATTTAAAAGGCCCATCCAACAGAGTTAACTCGTAAAATGGTTCATAGTCTGTTGAGAGTTGGTGGATCCCATTAGGGAGAAGGGAAATATGGCGTTTGAAGCGTGGGCCCATGCTCTATGCTTTCTGCATTTCAAAAATTTTTCTGTTGGATTTGAAATTTATTGAGAGGGACGAAAAGTACAGTGAGACCCTTTGACCATAAAACCTCCAAGCCTCTATCTCTCTCTCTCTCAACTGTTAATATTTTTATATTTCGTTTTTCTTGAAGCCCACAAGACAGAGAAACCTTGAGAGGCTCTATATAAAGTATCAATAAGGATTCTCGAGCACTGTTTTCTTCTTCATCTTCGACACTTTTATTCGAATCTAGAGAGAAAAGCCTCTTTTTCCCAAAATTATCTCCGACCGTTTCATCTACTACTGCTACAGCTGAAGGGTTAACTGTAGAAGCCCTTGTAATTTTAGTTATAAGTTGAGAGGATGAGTGCTTCGAAGTTCATTAAGTGTGTGACTGTGGGAGATGGAGCTGTTGGGAAGACCTGTATGCTCATTTGTTACACCAGCAACAAGTTCCCAACTGTAAGTTCTACAGAACTGATGAAACCCTTCCTTTTTTCCTTCTATATATTTTTATATTTGGTTTTAATGTTCTTATTTGGGGCTTCTGTTGATGGGTTTTTGGTTCATGTCTGTTGGGTTCTCTAGGAAAGCAATTTCTTGATCTGGGGTTTTCCTTTACTTTTGCAGTCTTAATTTTTCAGATGATTTTCTTGTTTGCATTTTATTTTGAGATTAACCTCTATTTTGTAGCTTTTGTTTATGTAGTTTCCCATGAAAAGCATCCTTATTTTGTTGCTTTTGTTTCAACTGGGTCATTAAGAAGAGTTACAGGGTTTCACTTAAAATGTAATAAATTTTCCTTTTTTATCTGTTTTATTTATTTCTTCCGACAATAGAGCAAAATCTTCAATCACAATTTTTTATTTTTTCATTTTTTTTTAATTTTGTAATTAAGTTACATGCATCTTTAAATGGGGTCATCTAGAAATTGAAAATGTTTTATCTTTTTTTTTTTTTTTTCTTATTCATGATTTTGGATATTTATTTGTTTTCTGAGAATCTTGTGTTTGAATGGCCATTTCTGGTGTCTGGGATTTGTAAAGTTTATGGATCTCTTTCTCACATTTGTGTTTGTGGGCAGGATTATATACCCACTGTCTTTGACAACTTCAGTGCTAATGTGGCTGTGGATGGGAGCATTGTTAACTTGGGACTATGGGATACTGCAGGTATTGAGTTTGTCTGTTTACTTGTTTCTTGTAGGCTGCAGATTCTTCTTTGTTATTGGGTTTATTCTCTTGCTTAATATGTGTTGTATTTGGCCCTTCATTTCACCTATTTTCTGTCATTTATTTTATAGGTCAGGAAGATTATAGCCGGTTGAGGCCATTAAGTTATAGAGGAGCAGACATATTTGTTCTGGCTTTCTCGTTGCTCAGCAGGGCAAGCTATGAAAATGTTCTCAAGAAGGTACTGATAGTGCTAGTGTCTTTCCCCCTTTTATTTTTTCCTCTTTTTTAGTTTTTTTTATCTCCTTTAATTTCTTTGGTTATCTCTCTCTATAGATTATGTTAGAAAAATTGTTTCATCTTCATTTCAAATTAACGTCTACAGGGTTGCCTGGTTTGAACTTTACTTGATTTGTTTACTTAATTTTAATTTCTGTATCTTTGAACAAGTGGGTGCTTGTCCTTAATATCTATATGTTTATAGCATTAGTCACAAACTTTCACAAGCAAGTATGGACCTATGGTTTGCTCTACATTTTTTTTTTCAACGGGCTTTGGCTGTTTGGTTTATATTTTTCACTTGATTTACTTATTTTAGCGACTGAGACTTTTTCTTTATAACCTTTTTGCACAGTGGATGCCAGAACTTCGTCGATTTGCACCAAATGTTCCCATTGTTCTTGTTGGAACAAAGTTGGGTATGTAGCAATCTGATATATTTACAACTTAATTTGGTATTTCTTTTGCATTTAGAAATGTATATGTAGTTATTTGCTTTATATTAACTTATTTTCTACAGATCTTCGTGATGACAAAGGATATCTGGCTGATCATATGGGGTCTGGTGCAATAACATCTGCTCAAGTATATATGGGTCATCTTTAGTTCATGTTTTATTTTTTTGGGATTTCCTGTCTTATATAGCATAGTTGCAACTGATACAGTTTCTGGAATTGTGATATTTAGGGAGAGGAACTTAGGAAACAAATTGGTGCAGCGGCTTATATTGAGTGCAGCTCAAAAACTCAACAGGTGCCTTGCATTTCATGAGATTTTTATTTAATCTGACCAATGGTTGGACCTGTATTTTCCTTCCTTTTCTTTTTTCATTTCCTTTTTTTGGTTCTTTTATCAACTTGGATTGCCTTATAATGCTTATTCCTTTTGGTTGGATAGAACGTCAAAGCTGTTTTTGATACTGCAATCAAGGTTGTGCTTCAACCTCCAAGGAGGAAGGAAATATCAAAGAAGAAAACGCGTAGAAGGTTTGCTTGCTCAATTATGTAAGTAGTTGTGTTGAGTTCTACAGCTCTAGTAAAAGCATCTAATGTTGAATCAGAATTATTATTTGGTGGTAGGTTTTTCTTATTAAATATTTCATCAATTGCATCTTCTTAAAGAAACTAAAATGAATTGTTCATTGTTGGTTGTTTGAGTGTCAAGATTTGTAATAATGTTCAGTAAATGCTCATTTATTTTTTAATAACTTGTCAACTTGAGAAGAGGGGTTAATTATATAGTTGACAAGAACGATTTGTTGCATTTGAGTAAATGGAGTACCTATGCATATGCAACATAACCATGAGGCAATAGATATATAAATAAGACAGAATAGGTTACTAGTTATGCACTGGGAATGAAATTGCATGAACTGAAGTTTTATATTTCCTGAGATATAAATTTAGGCCTAGGAGGTCACAGATGAAATCAGAAAGTGTCTCAGTCAGCCTATAAGCTCCCTCTACTCTTTTGAGTTACAAGAACCTTTACTTCAAGATATCTGGGTGACACCAACAAGAGCTATTGACTGCAAAAACTGCTTAAAGGTGAACTATGGCCTGGAACTACAAATTAATGTACCGAAGAGGTTCTGAGTATCAGATTAGGATCACATATTTAAATATACAGGTGTTTGTGGATGACCTCACATTCCGCATTAACTAGTGGGGGATTCCACTAGTTAATTATCCATTTACGCCTCGATTTATTATTAATTATGACTTGATGATCTTCCACTTAATAAAAAAATTTAGTGTTCTAAATCTCTCAGTTGTCTGTAGTGAATTTTTTCTGTGAATATGGAAGAAAAGAATTTCCATTGACTAACTTTCTTTTGAAATCTTCTGCAGGAGAATCATTTGTGGAGGCTGTGTTGCTTAGGACCTGCAGGCGGATGATGGGTAGTAGCCACTCGCTTTTGACTGGCACTCTCTTCCTGAGAAAGCCAGTTATACATCTTTATGTATTTGTGTATGTGTGTGTGTGTGCACATTTTAGCAGTGGGCATCATCGCCTTGGTGTTGATTGTTGAGTTATTCCAACTATAACTAATGGGAAGGGCAGAGGGAATTTTTCATTCTCTCATGCCTCGCTACTGGTAGGGATCTCTTTTGATTTTCTGTAGCTTGTGGTAGGGATCACTTTTGATTTATTGTAGCAGTAGAAGTATGACTTTCTTACCATATAAACTAAATATAGGTCATCATTTCCTATTAGTTTCTACTTTTAACATTTTTTACTCTCTTGTGGGTTAGCTTTTTCTTCTCTCTAGACATATTTAATCTGCAAGATAAAATATGAGACATTGTCCTTGCCCAGGTGGTTGTGGGCACCTCCTCTCCATGAGAGGTCACGGATTCAATCCTGTTTGGCTGCCTTCCTTGTGTATTGACAGTTGGTGTCTGTCTCTCCCAGCTGGTGTAGGTCTTGCACTATGACGGTCGCACAAATATGAAATGCTAGAACCCATTAGAAGAATGAGATGCAATTAACCTTGACATATGGGTTGCCTGGGGCAAAACAAGTTTTAATGAATAAGATAAAACTTTCCAAGCTAGGTAAATATAGTTGGCATGCTAAATGTGAATCTGATAACTAAAGTAATACTTTATTATTTGCATCCTGAATTTTGGACTGAGCCATCATGCCTGAGTGAACTGGAAAAAGGTTGTGTAGGTTCACCAAGGAGAGAGCCTACTGGAGAGACCAATTAATATGGTGGCTCCTCAATAGCTAACTGATACATTTCTATCTACAGAGAATAGATTCTAGGAAGCTTTAGCCGAGGAAACAGCAATGAGAAACCGTACATGATATTTACTCCCAGCTCCATTCATCACTCGTATTACACTTTAGACATCAGCTCACCAGTTGCCCCGGTTGTTGTTAATGAGCGTTGACATTCATCTCATGTACGTAGTTAGGTTGGGATGGAGTGATCGCATTTATCGGTTGTGTACGTGGCTATAAACCACACTAATAGCTGGAACTGTGCATGTTCTCTTAGACTTAAGCACCAGGTGATCTTATAATTAAAATCATCCCTCAGAGCATGATTTGTATTGAGTTCTTAACGTATTCAATGTGAAGAGATTGATGTACGTGTTGCCCAATAAGAGAGTCAGATTCAAGGATTGGAAAATCTTCGGAAAATTCCTTACTTTAATGTTTTAGGGATGTTTTTAGTTTATTTTAAGGTTTTTTTTTATTTAAATCCATTTATGAAGTATTTCTAATGAGAATATAATGTTTTAGGGTCTTTATGTAATAAAGCTTTTAGCCAAAAGAGTTATATGCAATTTTAGGAATCTTAGGAGTTTTTTTTTTTTTTTTTTTATGAAAAACTCTGAAGAGTCTTTTATGGCTAAAGAAAATGATTTTTTTTAACACTAATTTGAATAGGACTTAGATTTAAAGTTTATAAATAAATAGGACATTATGATGTAATTCAGTTTTTGAAAAAAAAGAAAAAAAGAATTGGTTTTGAATTCCAAGTCCCATGTGTGGTGGTATCATCATCTTGGATTATAGTCGTAGGATCCCCATTCTTTCTTCTACTTTCTCTTTCTTGTCCCACAAGTAAGAAGTAATTTTTCTTCTCTCTTTCTTTCTTTTTCTTCTTATTTCTCTCTTCTTACTTTCTTGTTTCTTGAATAACATTCGTTTCTGTTGAATATTGTTTCTTTAACTAAAAAATTATCAAAAATCACTAAGAACCTTTCAAAATTCAATCTTGTAAGGTGTACTTGAACCTAAACCTAAAATAAGATTTATCATTCTTTTCTCCTTAAATTTCTTTTAGGTCTTGAAAAATCTTGTTACTTGTGTTTGGTTTTCTTGAATTTCAAGATTTTATAATCCGAGTTTTTATATAGTTTGATATAGTTAGAATTTTCAAAAATTTTGAAATTTAGTATACATACCCTCTATATGTGTCAGAATTATTCCACAAAATCTCAAAATTTTTTGACGTGCAATCAGGAGTATTTTGATAATTTCATAGATCTATCTCATAAATTATAAAATTACCCTTTCGCCCTTTTCAACTATCTTTTTATTTCTTTCTTGATTCTGTTTCATCAATCTCTCTTATTTAATTTCTAATCTTTTTCTTTAGCTTTCTTTGGATCACATTTGGGTGTTTTTGAGGTTTTGAAGTAACCCTAATTTAATTGGAAACAACTTTAAGGTCTATTATCAAATTCCTTAAATTTTATCCTTGCTCCTTTATATTATTTAGGGTATTATTCTGCATTAGTTCTAGCACTACAGATCAACCCCAAATCTAAGGAGCTTTTTGTTTTTTGGTCAACTCATCTTGGAGAAACTGTTTCTAATTCTTGTTAATACATTGGATAAAAGAAGTATTTTAGAAATTACTTTAAGAATATACTCTGGGGGTGCAATTAGATTTAGGGAATTAGAAGAGTGGAAATGGAATTGGGGTACCCAAATCCATTTTGGCTATTTGGGGTCAATATTTAATTACAGAAATGGGTTTAGGTCACATCCGCATAGAATTAGAATGGTTAATTGAAGCTCCAAATCAATGGAATTGA
>JAOXJP010000003.1:4970869-4994683 GCA_025762735.1 Platanus orientalis
ATATATTAAGTATCAAAATCTTCATTGCTTTTATTACTATTCAATTATCTTAAAACAACATAAAAACAACAAAAATAAGTGAAAAAAATACCCAACACTAGGTGCAAGATGTGGTGGTTTATTTTTTCCCACATCACCCAACACTTGGTGCAAGAGGGTCATTGCATGCTTTTTCGCTATATGGGAAATCCGCTTTAGAGAGCCTCTCCATTTAGAGTGGAAGAAATATGAAAATTTCAGCCAAGACTTATTGTATAAAACAACATCATAGAACCTATATCTCGAAACCAAGCCCAGAGCAACTCTGTTATAATGGAAGTAACCAGCAAAAAACCATTAACATAGTACACGCTTTTATCTTCACAAGGATGGTTTCAATTTCTTTCCTTTGGTAACAACTGCTTCATAGAATGGGATCACATTGTTGTCTTGGAAGACAACCACCTCTTTCTTGAGAGGTGATGCCACAGAAGGAAGGATTTTGTCCACCTCCATTAAAGAATGCTTGGTCCACTAGGCTTTAGTGTCGAAAATTGATTTCTATATATATTTTTTTTGTGGGAGGGGAGGGTCGCATATCATTTTTTGGCACTGACATGTTTGCCCCTTGACACTTGGCCAAGCGTTTGTTGGAGGCAGACAAAATCCTTCTCAATGCCACAGCTACCCACGCTAGGGGGAGTTTTACTCTTTGGTACAGAGAAATTGGAATTCCCAAAGTAGATGTCGATACAAACTGCGCAAAATTCTCTTTTGACGGATTGTCCCACCGGATAAAGAGAACTTTCGCTTTTACTATATTGAAAAAACAGCTCTAGCAAAATGTGTTGGAAGGAGACACTTAAAATAGCATAAACTATTTTAGACAAACATCTTTCTCCTGGCCTTTGTCATTTATTCTCTTACTCCTTGTCATATAAAGCCGAATCACAAGGACTAATCTTATATCTTTTTGTTAGAAGAAATAAGTTTCCCCCAAATTAGGAGATGCGAAGTTAACATTATAGCTCATGCCATTGCTAAAGTTGGAGCTTGGAAGTGTAAAAGCCTCACTTGACACACAAACCTTAGGCAGTATTCAAGGATAATAATAATAAGAAGAAGCATTTGCAATATCATTATCATTTATTAGTATAAAAAAAAAGCATTGTCCTTTACCTTAATACAAGGTAACGGATTAATGGTTGTGATCTTTTAAAGGGTTATCTTCTTTTGTTGTAAATTTAACATTACATGAACATTATATATGAGAAATTGGGATATTTTTTTATACTCTACAACAAAACAAAACAAAAAATAAAAGAAGAAGAAGGGAAAGAAAGAGAAACATGGTTCTATTTAGTTATTTATTTTTGATAGAAAAGAATCATAGTTTGCCGAAAAAAGACATCTAATCAGTTCAAGCTGCTTAAGTGTAGGGCTGTCAAGGGGCTAAACTATCTTGGTGTGGATCAAAGCTCAACTCATTCTGAACTAAAAGCTCATCAAACTGAGCCTAAGTCAAGCTTCACTAAGCTCAACTTGTTAAAAACTCGGTTTGACAAGGATATATATATATATATTTAAAAAAAAACAATAAACCTTTATTTAATATTTTTTTTCTTATTTGTATTATAAAACAAAGCAAACTGTAGCTTCGATTAACGGGTAATGAGCCATTAGGGTGTTGGGCCTATTTAAAAAATTAGGTTTTGGCATGATGAACCCGCCTTTATGAGCTTCAGTTGAACTTAAATTCGGCACCTCTAATTCATCACAAGCCCGAGCTTTATCTTTGTCTGATGAGTCTGAGTTGAGTGCTTTGCTCAGTAACACTCCAACTTAAGCATATGCATGAATTAAAAAAAAAAAAAAAAGGAGAATAGGTCTTTTTGTCTTTTTATTATTTTTTATTTTAATTTTTGTATTTTTGTAGTTTTTTTGTTCATGTAGTACGCTCAAGTACCTGAGCTGATCATCCAGGAGAAAAAATCATGGCTTAATTACTCTCCCCTTTTCTAAAAAAAAAAATAGTAAGAAAATGGTCCTAATCCTAGCCCATCCTAATAATAAGGTCGTGCAAAGGCCAACGGTTAATAACGGTCAAAATCTATGTCAACCAGCCGAGGGGTATTTTCGTAATTCCCCACAAGCACAGGTGCGGTTCTTCCAAAAGGCACAGCTTCCCTGCAAACAGAAACCCTAGATTTTCCATTCTGCAATCAACAAAGCTCGAATCTTTCAACATCCATATTCCATATCAGAAACCCTAGATTCTCTCCCTCCCCATGGATCCTCCCTCTCGAAGCTGGAGCATCTACAGCCGCCCAGAAATCACTCAACGATATGAAATCCTCGAGAAAATCGGTTCTGGTGCTTACTCCGACGTTTACAGAGCTCGACGACGCTCCGACGATCTCATAGTCGCTCTGAAAGAGGTTCACGACTACCAGAGCGCTTTCAGAGAGATCGAAGCCCTTCAAATCCTCCAAAATTCCCCAAACGTCGTTGTTCTCCATGAATATTTTTGGCGGGAAGACGAAGATGCCGTTCTCGTACTTGAATTCCTAAGGACTGATCTCGCATCGGTGATCAGAGATGCTAAGAGGAATAGGGAGAATGGAATCTCCGTCGGCGAGATCAAGCAGTGGATGATTCAGATTTTGCATGGCGTCGATGCTTGCCACAGGAGTTCGGTCGTTCATCGAGATCTCAAGCCTGCGAATTTGTTGATTTCTTCCGATGGTGTTCTTAAGCTGGCGGATTTTGGACAGGTAATGCTCTATATTTCACAGTTCTAATGCAATTTTCGTTCTCAATTATGTAGCCTTTTCTTTTCTATGTGGGTGAACAACCGGAGGTTACGGGTAAGTAGGTTGGAGTAGAATGTGAGTCATCTTTGAAATTATTCTAGGAAGGAAACCGTCAATATGCCCAAAATTTGTCATCTAGACATGTTTGAATGAAGGAAAAAAACCAGATTAGAATTCTGTATGATTTTGCATTGCCAAGGATGTAAAAGCTTTTGCTTGAATTGCTTTGTCATGAGTATATATAGGTATAGCTTCCAGCACCCTCTATAGGTTCTAGTAACTCTAAGGTCGTGCCTCAATTTCGGGATGATCGCTATTGTCTCTATTCTGGCTAAACTTTGCTAACAGTAGGGTGAATTTGTATGGGAGATCTTGACATCAAGTAACTGATTTTCAGACAGTCACAGTTGTAGGGTACAGAGGGTATAACTGCATAAGAACTCCCTTTGCTTTCATTATTTATGCATCAAATTCAGTGAGAGGAACCTAGTTTTCATGTTGACCATGACCTGTACCCCTGGCAGTAGAAGGTAGAAGCAACATCAATGATAAGGAAATGATATCACTTATGATGCTTTGTCACAATGGCTCCATTGACTAATTTGGTTTCAATTGTTGAAAGCAGCACAAGGAAGTACTGTATTCAGTACTCGCACTTCTTTATATTAGTTTCTGCTTCTGTCGCCACACGTTGTCTAGTCATCCTATTCTTAGTGCTTCTGTGGAATTTGTTAGAACAGAAAAGGGTTCAATGTCAATGGTTGGAAGGTGTTCCCAATTAACACTCAGTTTGATGTCTAACCATTCCTGTTTGAATGCTCAAGGCTTCCAATTAGCTGTCTGTTAAATATATAGTTCTTCAAACTTCATATTTCAAACATCTATCCTGTCTTTATGTATGAGTTTACTTGTTTTTCTAGGACCAGAAGGTGTTATAGTTACATGTCTCTCTCTATATATAGTTGTTCAAACTTCAAATGCCGAACATCTATCCTGTCTTTATGTGTGAGTTTACATGTTTTCTTAGGACAAGAAATGTGTAGTTTGATTGGTGTTGGTTTGCCAGTCAAGGATACTTCTGGAGCCTGGGTTTGTTGCTGTGGATGCTAATCCAGATGAGCAAAGTACTCAGATTCAGACATGGACACTTCAACGGCCTGAAGGTATTCCAGAAGCAGACAATTCACAAATAGAGGGTTCTGGAAACCAAGAACAAGGAACTATGATGAAAGAAGAATACCCGAGGGAAGTAGATAGCCTCATGGCGAAGGGCTCCATATATGATACTGATAAAGAGACTAATGTCCATGTTGGAGACACATCCTGTCTTGCTACATGCACAACAAGTGACATGGAAGACGATCCTTTCAAGAGTTCTTATTCTTATGAGGCAGAGGAGGGTGGGGAAGACAATTCAGGTGCCCTCACATCTTGTGTTGGAACTCGTTGGTTCAGGGCCCCTGAACTACTCTATGGATCTACAACTTACAGGCAGGAGATCGACCTATGGTCATTGGGCTGCATTTTTGCAGAGCTTTTCAATTTAGAGCCTCTTTTTCCAGGAACTTCAGACATTGATCAACTTAGCAGGATTATCTATGTCTTGGGCAATATAACAGAGGACACATGGCATGGGTTTTCAAAACTTCCTGATTATGGAAAAATATCTTTTGGTAAGATTGAAAATCCGCTTGGTTTGGAAGTATGCCTTCCAAACCGCTCCTCTGATGAAATCTATATTGTGAGAAGACTTGTATGTTATGACCCAGCAAGCAGAGCTACTGCAATGGAACTGCTTCATGACAAGTACTTCAATGAGGATCCTCTCCCAGTTCCAGTAAATGAGTTGAGGGTTCCATCTACAAATAATGTGCCAGATGAGAGCTCCCCTGGGGGTTGGTGTGACTACAAGGACATGGATTCGGATTCAGATTTTGAGGAATATGGCAATGTGAATGTTACCACCTCCAGTACTGGGTTCTCCATTCGTTTTTCTTAAGCACAAAGCGGAAGTATTTACCAGATGAAGTTTTAATTTCTGCATTGTTCAATCTTCACAAGAGTCCTTAATCTGTTCCTTGTGTCTGAAACAACGTTTGTTCTTTTCTTAAATTAATGGGCTGTAAGACAGTGAAGATCTTTGTCTTGAGCATATTTTGATTGCTATTTACAAAAGGCTATTTAGAATGTGATATTAAATTACAGAGGTGCAGGTAGCTCTTAGATGAAGGAAATAAGCATAGATAATGGTTGAGATCTCTGCAATACCTACCCTCATTTTCTTGTGAATTTTGTTAGGGTGCATGGAGGTTGGGCCAAAATATCATGGTCTGAACCTGTCTTTTTTTCTTTTTTTTGGGTAATAACAGAGAAACAATCTTATTTATCTCAATTTTTGGGTACAAACTCATGCCTCATCGTGCACTATTTTTTGTAGCCAAGGTGGCAAGTGGCCTGTCCAATCTACCGGGTTGTGACAGTCCATACCATGCTTAGCTAGTACATGAGCCGCTTTATTTTTCAGCCTTCTAATATGTTTGAAGTCTATTGGCTCGAACGTTTGGAAAGTAGATTTGCAGTCCTCAATACATATTCTAATTTCACTGGAACACTCCTCCAGGCTTCCCTTTAGAGAATTAATGACTTCAAACATGTTAGATGCTGGCTAAATTCACTGGAACACTCCTCCAGTCCTCAATGCCATCTAAAAGTCATCTCTACAGCCACTGGGGAGGAGAGCTTAGCCAAATTGAGGATTTGGGGGGTATGAGAGACTATGTTCAGCAGCTTAAGGAGCTGGTCTTTTATTTTTTATTTTTTATAATGACCGAGGTATCCAGGCCTCTTTGAGCACCTGACTAAATCCTCGGACCACGTGGACTCCTTGCCTCTCCCACGCATAGGGTAAAACATGTTTTTTACATGGGCAAGTGGCCCCAAGGGGGTGCGTTTTGAACTCTAGATGCCCAAAATGACTGCAGATTGAGTCCGGTAAGGCAAGCTTTTTACATTTATAAATAAAAAAATTAAGGAGAGACGAGGACTTTGATCTGCTCCAATGTCGCTTCATCAAAATTTATCTTCACAATGTTCTTCGGAGAGGGCATCAATTTTGTGAAACTCTCTTGGTCCCTGTTGTTGTGGATCTAGGGAAATAATGATCTTGTTAAAGTTTGTTTGTTCCTGATTAGAAAGGAAAGCATTGCGACTTTGCCAGATTAGCAAATTAGGAATAGCTACATGGTCTAAATTTTTTAGGTGACTTTTATCACTAATTCAATCCATTTCTTAAATCAGTCCCTGAAGGAGTTGGGGTCGTGATCCCCTCCTAGAGTAAGAGGAGAGGCAAACCAAGCCATTGGGCTTGAGTACAGGAAATTAAGACACTGGTGGATTATACTTCATGGGTACCACAAATTGCACATGTGGGTTCAAGGGACCTAACTGGGAGAGCTACACGCCTTTCAGATAAAGTGTTTTATCCTCAGTTACCTTCCAATTCTAAATTCTTGTCAAAGGTTATGAGAGGGGGGGATGTGGGAGCAGGATTTGCTTGAGAATTTTTTTTTCTTTTTTTTTTGGTAGGTAATCATAGGTGAATACTGGTTTTGAACCCAGGTCTGTGCTACGACACCCACAGACTTTACCAACTTAGCAAGCTGGCATCTTCTGATTGAGAATTGAAAAGGTTTTTCCCAAAAATACTCCTTTTTTACTCAAAATATCAAAATTTCTTCTTCAGAGGAAAGTAGGCCTCTAAGAAGACCCGTTTCTACTTCCCATCTCAAATTGATCTCTTGACCTGTTTCTACTTCCCATCTCAAACCTTTTACTTATCAATTCTCTTCCTTTCTTGAGGCTTTTTCCAGACCCATGAGGCTAAGGTTTAAATTTTGCTTTTATTTGCTTCCATTTGGGAAGTAAATGAATTTTAGAAGCCTAACTCATAAGAATATATCTATCAAAAAAATAATAAGAATATGCCACTTATCTGAGGCCATATAATTTCTTATTTCCACTTTTACTAGTTCAAAATCACCAAGACATGAAATTTGTGCTGATAAGTAAATATCTGATTTTCAATCAGAAACTTATTACAGTCAATTTTAAAGAATTGCAAATAAACCATGCTGCCAATCGTTGTTGCAAAGATTTTATTTTGAAGGGAAAACATAATGAAGAAATTCGATTAAGAAAAGAATCACATAGCTAAAACCAGTTGGCAACTAAGCATTTCACTTTCCAGTCCAAATACTAGAATAAAAGACACAAATCCCCCCACCCCTTTTTTTTTAAAGAACAACTTTGGATAGCTAAGCACATACCTTAAAGAAGATAACCCTCAATGCATTCCAAAGAAGTATTCAATTGTCATTTTCATTTCAATAACTATTGCCAGAAAAAAATTGGAAAAAGAGGGGGAGAGATTCTAGTTTCCATAATGGTATATTTGAGTATGTTTCTAATTTCCAACTCCCTCCTACTTCGACAATCAGATCTGTGTATAAATCTCATCATATACCTGAAATCTTTAGTTCCCGAAGGACAACTAATTTCATCTCAAGAAATATTTGAACACCCCAAAACATTCAAATTTTTTATTAAAAAATCTGGTAGCAATTTTTTTCTTTTTTTGGTAATCAAATCTTGTGAAGCTCTGACATAAAAATGACAGCTGAAATACCTCTGCAGAATTGCAATCAGACAGACAGTTTCCCACACACAGTTACAACCGTAATTATTATATTGGAGACAACCACTAAATAATAACTGAATTTTACACACTTTATATTCTAAAAAATCTGATATCCTGCTCTTTTTTTCCACTCTTATGTCTCAGTCTGGGAGGGAACAGACAGAAAGCATACTGTAAATATAAACAATTGACCAAAAACTGAAGAACCACCGGAGACCCTGGGAGGAAATAGGCACCATTGAAACTTCACAAGACCTGTAAAGAGCATGAAACACCTGATAAAAAAATTATGAATCATATAAGATCTTCTGCAAGATCAATGAGAATTTATACATACCATCCTTACTAGTTCAGAGCACAGCTTGCATTTCTCAGCTTTGGACCTGCAACAGCCCCATGGCAAGAGTCAGAGCATCACAACGCCATAACATAGGATCAGTGCACATTCTGTATGTGAGACTGGTTGGCATTTGCACTTTAATCCTTCATAGCTTCTTATAGAGTTGGCGAGAAAATTTCGGATCATCCTGCTGACAAAGGATCAAATGAGGCCTCTGAATTGGAAAATTCAAGAAACAGTTCGAAGTTCTAGAGTCCTAGACTGCTTTTATACTGTGGTGGCTCAATGACAGTCAATTGGTTAAATAAAAGCAATTCTTAACCAATGGACGATCACAAAGGCACAGCAGTGGTGTCTAAGTGTTTTCACAAGTTTAAAGCCATACATGCTCCTGTATAGCTGTGAGCTTCATTATCCTCTGTCTCTTATGCCCATCCATATTAATCAGGCCAGATCTGTCCCTGGAAGATTTCATCTTTCTATATTTTAGGTCTCCACCTCCAATCATGTAGACATTTCCTGCTTCTGGTACAGTAAAATCAGCTGGGTTTCTATTAACGGTGCAAATCTCAGTGCCACAAATTCTTCCCATAGATGAAACTGTTCCATCTTTCTTGTTGACCTCCAGTTCAACATGTTTGGTTGAATAATCCATTGTCTGAGATTGTTCTGTAACTTGCCTAGAATCAGAAGCAGACAGAAACCCTTTCTGCAGATCATGGATGATAACATACTCATGATTTTTACTTGAACTACCAGCTCTGGAGGCAGATCTGTGTGATCTCATCAAACCTGTACTTTGTGTGGGTGAGTAAGATCTTTTCGTTTTCTCTCTCTCTTGATATTTGAGGGGCCGAACCAATGTTTTTTCCAAAAACCCATCTGTAAACCCACTAGCCCTTTTAAAATTCCCATCCTTATGTATTGAAGAATCAACAGCATTGACCATAGGAACTGGAGTAAAATGTTTACAGGATTTTTGTAGATGGTGATTGTTATCAAGGTGATCACATGAAGGTGGTTTCACTGAGGCCCCAATGATCTTGGGTACTCCATCCTCTGACCCAGACAATTCCTTAGTAAGATGATCATGGGAAAATGGAGGATCTTTAGGAAACCTGTCCGGGTTATCATCCACATTTTCATGTGTACTTGAGCGCAACCCTGCATCCATGAGTCTGAGCAAATTCATTGCTGATATTGTTTCGTTGGTATATAAATCCAGTGGCCCCATTATTTTTGGATGATACTCATTTCCTATGTCTGTTGAAGCAAATGGATATTCAGGATGTGTCCTTCCAATTGTCTCCATATCAGAACTACCTTCTTTTTTTTGGAGGTGGGTTGCATTTAGATTCATAGGTTTCAAACCAGGGTCCCTGCTCACATTCCCCTTAGGCAATGGATCAGGACATTGATAAAGCTTGTTTACGTTACTCGATTCAGTAACAAAGTTTTGAGGGCTTTTAATTCCAAAAGACGTGCGATTAGGAACCATTGAGGACCAAACCTGCTGGACTTCCATAAATGAACTCTGTCGTAAAATGCTTTGACAAGGATAATGTTCTTCTAGGGACTGAACAGAAGTACCAAAGCATGTGCTTCCCATCATATCTCCATTCCAACTGCAATTTTGAGTACTGCAGTGTCTCCTGGAATCAGTTCCAGGAAACCGGACATTAGTTGATAGCATTTCTTGAGACTTTGGAAATGCAGTAAATCCAGTAGAGGCCTGAACTTGTTCCAGCTGGCTTATATTGAAATGGATGCTATTGTCTTGTCCATCAACATGGGAATGGTAGCCATCTGACTTTTCTTTGGTGTATCCCACACTTTTACCAATACACATGCCACTTGCATTGCTAGAGTGAGGCTTTGGCATGTGAGACTTCTTCTTGTGCCGCAATCTCAACATCTCATTACCAAGAGTTTCAGTAGAGTCTGTTAAATCGGCACGTTTTGCATTCTTGGTTGTTTCTGATACGCAGTACCTGTTCTCATTGGCATAAAAAAGACGTCTCTCATACTGATTTCTGGCCATAAGTTCAACAATTTCCATGGGGATGTCATCTAAAGCTGCCTGTTCACACATCTTATCAGCTCTTTGATCATACTGGTTCGATGAAAGTTTTGAAGGCCCTTTAACATCAGTGGTATTCTCATAATTGCATGTATCAGAGGAATCCTGAAAAAAATTACATCAATACTTCTCTCCAAAAACATATATGATTTTAGCAGTTGAGCAGGTCCATATCACAGAAGGAATTCTACAAAATTAAAATTGGTAGAGCAATAAAGGATAAACCGAAGGAAAAGAACAGACAAGTATCCATGCATACACTAACATAAATATGCATACAGCATAAACTCACACATGTATGTATGCATGGATGCATGAAGATTTCATCAACAGGCACCAATAAATAAAATAAACTACCTATATCAAGAATGCTAAACAATATTTTTTAATGAGCACAATGTCACATAATTTACTTCACATAGGCATGACTCAATCAACTAACTAACATACTTATAGTAACTATAATTGATAATGTTGGTTAAGTAAATCAGTATGAAGTAACAAAATATAGGCTGAATCAAGAAAAGAACAAAAGAAAACCGTAAAACTGGAGTTACATCTGCATGACAAAATACAATGCCACTGGAACATGTTTCTCTCAAGTCAACATACATAGGTATATTTATGAAGCACCGAGGCCCAAGGGCAAGCATATACATAGAGGTGTGACAATTTCATGCTTTATCAAATGGAGCTCTCAGTCATCAAAATTCTCAAGCAAGAAGAATGAACTCAATTTCCTTACATGGGATTTTTTTTTTTGACATCAAGGCTTAATAATGCAATTCTTGTTATGTTTGCCAAACTAATTATGATATCCATTGTGACATGTCAAGCAAAAAGCAGAACAAATAATATGCATAATCTATTAAAAGTTTAAAGGTAATGGTTATCATAAATTGATTTAGCCACCACAAACATTTACATTGTTAAGAAAAAATGAAAGTAATAAAGCAGACCACATAGAAAATATCTTGTTATGAGGCAGAAGGAAATCCCATACCTTTTGCTGGCACATCAGAGAAGAACCCCCACCTTCAAATTCAGGCATGTTACCTGTACATTCAACTCGAGGTATTTTATTTCGCTTCTTACTTACAATAGCCTTTCTACTGGTGTCCTTTTGATGTTTAAGACCATGATGTACACCTCTTCCAGAAAATGGATCTTGGGCAGAATTTAAAGAAACAGATGCAGCACCCTTATGCTTCTTGTCTACATATCTCTTTATAATCTGATCTTTCTGCAATATGTTCTCTTGCCAAGGCATCAGGGAAGACTTCCCATCCTCAAAGTGAAGCACCTTATTTTTCTTCCTACCCAAACTACTTTTGTTCTCATTATTTTGTGCAGCCCCATAACTTCGGAGACCAGGACTAGGATCGTTTCCTGTGAATGCATCTTCTGCTGATTTAAAGGGACCAGTTTCGACCCCAGTGCATTTTGATTCTACAAATTTCCTAATCTCAGCTTCTTTGGAAATACCCTCTTGCCAAGGTGTCAAGAAAGACCATTTGTCTTCAACCCGAGACACCTTTTTCTCCTTACCCAAGATAACCTTTTTATCATTTGTATTTTTGCCCAAATAACTTTTGGAACCAGGATATAAATCTATCCGGATAGAAGCATCTGCTGCTACTTGAGAATTAGAAATTGCAATATCAATGTTTTTTATTTCTACATCTCCCTTAATGATTCCAAAATTTTCAAGTTCACCTCTTGGCCTAGTCATTTTGAAGGACCCCTCATTTTGATCTCGTGGCATCTTCCTTTTCTTTGTCTTACCCAGAATAATCTTTGTATCAGTTCTTTGGACAGCCACCTGACTGTTGGCCCCAAGATGTACATTAATCTCAGAGGATGCTTCTGGTGTTTCTTTAGAGTGAGCACCTTTTGTCTTGATGAGATCAGTGTTTGCATCTCTCTCTAAGCCACAAGTTTCGTTGGATGCAGCCAGCACCTCACTTCTTATTATGTCAGCCAACAAGCGCACCTTTCGTGTTTTGCTCCTATGCAAAGTTTCACATGAATTGCCACACTGACTTGTACGTGGATCTTGAGCATTATTTCCAACTAATTTCTCATTATTTTCAGAGAATCCATACTTACTGTCTTTTAATACCAGGGAATTCAGTTTACCTGTTTGATTCATGGCAGCATTTAAAGCCTCATTCTTACGACTGCCCACATCTACATCGGAAATTCCGCAATATGTCATTACCTCCCTGCGTTGACCATTCATCTTGACTAAATCAACGCTGCTAAATCCTGGATCTTCCTTGTGAAAGATATCTGTGGAACTGTTTTGGCATTTCATTTTTCTAATATCAAGCCAAATGTCAGTATTTTTTCGGCTTCCACACTTTGTCCTGCCAGATTCAATCAATTCATCACCTTTCAATTTGAGAATTACAGTTTCCAAAGTTTTGTGGTAATGAGAAACTGACTGAGAAGCAATTGCAATTTTGTTGGAAGGTATGTTGCGCCCATGTTTATCAGTTTCAAAACTGGTCCTAAATGTACCTCCTTTTGTAACTTTTCCTCCTGTGAGGCATGGATAGACTTTCATTGCACTGCAAGTTGGTCTGAAAATTGACAGATTCTTGTTCTTTCCTGGGAGACCATCAAGACCAGTAGATGTATAGACATCTACAGAAAACAAAAGGATGAGTAAATACATTAAGAATTTCGTCAATATAATATTGGAGGTTGGATTTTCTTTTTGATGAATTAACCCAAAAAATTATTGGAGGTAGGAAAAAAGTGTACCTTCGGTGATAGGGTGCATAACTTCAGCTCCATTTTCTTTCTTATCGCCAGATAATGATGGGCAATATTCATCATTCGTATGAATAGAAATATCTGTAATGGCTTTTCTTCTATCATTAATGTTCTCTTCAGATGCTTCTTGAAAGCCAGAAAGCAAATTTTGTGCATCACCATTAGGTGGCATGAAAGTGATCCCACGTGAACAAGTAACATTGGTTTTAAATCCAGTATTGCAACAATTGACAGCCACTCCAGTTTCTGTTGGAGCACCTCTAGCATTAGTCTTCCTCAGACAATTTTGGCAGCCCCACCATCTGAATTCAGTAGCATGTAAAGGTGGAAGCACACCTGTTGGTTCCTCCAACTCATTGCGGTTACCAACTGAAGAAAATGGCCAACAAATATTCCTGTCTTTCCTACGAATCTCAGCAACATATCCACTGTATTCGAAAAAGAGAAAACTTGTCAGGAGGCTTCTAGTAGAACTCAAGCAATCCACCATGTACGTACTAAATGAAGCATAAGACTGCCTGGCAAAGTGCCCTCAAACAAAAATATGAGACTGCAAAATGTTTCCCTCATCAATCTAATGTGCATTTTTGGCTGTTTCACTGTTGGTCTACTGATTTGAGTGACTCTAGTTTGAGTCCCTTATCAGAGAGCCCTTGTCTGCAATTGGCTAGTATGTCCATCTTCGACAAATGTAATTAAAGTCGCTTGATAGAAAAATACAATAGTGCTCAATAATCTCTTTAAACAAAAAACAATATAATTTTACTCTACTGGACTAGTATCATATCCAATGCATTTTTCCTTTGAGGTTCATTACAACATTACCAAAATATTAGGAACACATGGATTGAAGATACAAATAGAAGCAAAGTAATAAAAAATAAAAATGTTGTTCAGAAATTAACATCTCAGTGTCATGAAAGGTATGACAACTTAAATAAAAATTAGACTGAAAAGGAGCTAAAATTGTCTGGAAGCATACTCAATGACAGGGAAGAAACAACTGAATTTACCTAGTAACCATTTGATCGATTACACAATTCTATTAGTGACAAATCTTGGCATTTAATCAACATGCAATTACTTGAGCTTGGATGATTATTAAACAGAAAAACCCAATAATTCTGGAGAAAAGGTAAATGACTGCCACATTAGTATCAAAAAATTCAGTTTGAGGCTTACCGAATCGAAAAATGCCCACATTTGCCCGTCCCTTGCTTGTCATCAGCACTAACAAGCTCAATAGATCTGGATTCAATTAACGACCCACTAGACTTGGCAACAAGAGTTGAGTCACTTCTTTCACAATTGTCCTCTCTCATCACATTTTCCGCCATCTTATTAAACCAAAAGAATACTGCATACCATAATGGTAACACTCCCTAGGAACATACAGCAAACAAGAAAAAAGAAAGAAAGGAGGTGTGAAAGGATCAATCATGCATTCAAAAAACACTTCAAAATTCTGAAGAGAGAAAAAGAAGGCCATTGAAGTCTGAAACAAACACAAATAAGGGTTTATTAACAAAAAGATAGAGCTTCCCATATGAAAATGAGATGTTTGTTTATATGATCTATTCCAAAATCAATCACATAACTAAAAACACTTCCAGAAATGACAAATTACACCATAAATAACAAGCCTCAGGCAGAATATTAAGCACATCTTAGGGTTGAAAGACAAAAACAGCACATCCTCATTCATCGATTAAGATATATAAAGAAAAAGATAGTCCCTTTAGCTTTTGCATGATCTACATCCAATATAATCAACTGTGTAGCTGAAACCACTACAAGAAGTTGCAAATTACAACATAAAATAACGTATTTTAAGACAATAACAACAAATTTTAGCTAATGATATCTCAGGATTGATCATACAATCCGCAAACTAACTTGTACCGCCTATCTTCAAAGTCCAAATCGCAACATAAAATCATGCATCTTAGCGCCACAGTGAACACATATTAGGGTTGTTTGTCCAAAAACAAATTCACAACTTCAAAACAGTAACCCTATACATAACAACAACAAAACACCTACACTAGAGCACACAATAAAAAGAAACAATAAGAAAACATAGATTCTTACACAAAAATGAAATCTAAAGCACAACCCACGAAGTACAAGAACTGGGCACGCAAATTACATCCAAACAAATCTAATAACGAAGGAAAAAATGGATGCTCGAACTGAGCTACAGCTTGAACTGACCCACATATCATAAGATCAAAAACGTTCAAAGGAAAGATGAGAGAGTAATTAGAAAGAACAACCACACCTTTTGTCGGTCGAATACCAGGCGAAACGATCTTCTCACCAGCTCGACTTTAGACGCCCCACGGCGTGTCAATGAAAATAACTCAAATGAGAGATTGGCCCAAAGGGTAGCTGAAGATATTAATCTAGAAAGAAAATTCCCAGCTCCTCGAGGGAAATTCGAGTGCGAACGCGGGCGAAACCCTAGCTTTTTAGGGTATTGATGGGCTTTTCGATACGAGAGAGAGACTCTTTTTTTAATGTTTTCTTTATCCGTGAAGCAAGGTTTAAGAGTCCCGCCATGCCATGTCATAAAGTTATCTCATTGGATGTAAGAGAGGAGAGAGAAAGAGAGGAGAGAAATAAAAGTGGTGGGGGACAAATGAAAGACTTCCAACATGTCCCGATGTTTTGGGTGCTGCCTTCATCAGCTCCCATTATACCCTAATTTTGTGGCAACAAACTAGAGAGCAAACCCTAAACCCTAACCCTAGTCCTATCCCTTTGTCCTAACCTTAACCCTTTATATAGATGTCCAAATGCCCACTTGAGATTCCTTTTGACCTTTCACCTTCGTCTTCATTTTTTTTTATCCCCAGCCAAAAATATGGGTTTCATCACCTTATCTATAAATGAGTGATGTCCCAACCCATCAATCCGATCAATGGCTCTAACTTCACAAGTCTACTGCTTTGGACCATGATGGCACATACTAGATTGGTGGAGCACATATTCCATGGTCCACAACAGTGTAATTAATGTATGTGGAAAGGGATGTAACTAGAGGATGTTCATCAGAGAGAGACTATCCTAATGGTCTATGTCCAATTGAGCCCAATGGGTTGAACTACCAAGGACATGGTTTGTACTGCATTAATGAATAGTGTAGTGTTATTCTATAAGAGAGAGAGAGAGAGAGAGAGGGAGAGATGACTGAAACACAGTAGTTCCATGATGATCAAACATTTTATCAAGATTAAAGCTACACATGACAATAAACCAGCTCAAGGGGACATTATAACTGTAGTAGATGTAAATATTTGACCTAACAATAATCTAAATATGAGCATTTGATTACTATTTGGCTCTTTATGTTGAGGGATTTTATTCTTGAGACCACAGGTTGATAATACTTTTATTACCCTCTTCCTACATGAAGGAGTAAGAGCAAAGGGAGACTGACACAGTACTTCACTGAGGGTACCCTCATCTTGAGGGTGAGGGCTCGCTTTTTAACGTCGGATCGGAATCCATTCCTGACCATGTACTGTCATGGACCCCAATAATCCTCAAGATGAGGGTAGCTATGAAAACTGTGCATAAATACATACATATATAGACACATAAATGAGAGATTAAGATATCACACCATTAATGTGATGAATTAGTGGTCACCACATCCAATTTTACCCGTGCAAATGATGGCCCAATTGATGACGCATAGCAGCTTTTTGTCCATTATTTTAGCCAAATTTAAATGGTATATGGCATCAGCCATCAGATGGATCCGATAGTCTTGTGGCACCATACATGTAATATTTTATTTTTATTCCCAAATTTAAGTCTTCCTAAGGTAATCCTAAGTTTACCTACTTTATAAAAAAGAGTTACAAAAGTTAATTGGCTTTGATCCCATTTACGTACCAGAGCGAGAGAGAGAATAAAATAATAACTTATTTAAAGGTTTTCCTTAAGAAAATACCCAGAATGTAGCTATTAGCTTACTGGCTTCACAAAGATAAGTGAATTATATTACCTAAATGCAAAACTTTGTATTCTTTATTATGTTATAATGATCCAAAGTGGAATAAAAGGGTTATTTTGTGGCTGTAGAATGAAACCAGCTTTGCTGTCACCATCAACTAAGAATCTGCTTCGTTTAAAGCTACTAAAATATCAAATGGAAGAAGAAAGAATAAAAAAAAAAAAGAAGTGATGAGTAAGGTATTTATGGATGATTTGTTCTTCTCTACTTCTGGATCTCCTTAAAAAAAAAAAAAAAAAAAAATTTAATTTCTTCTCAAGACACAATTATAAGTGCTGCTGGCGTAAAGCCTCAGCACCTAAGAAAGCCTGCAAAAAGCATTAAATAAATAAAAAAGAAAGTTTATTCTTGATGCTCTCTGATAAAGCCGGAAAAGAAATTAAGTAAATCTGTAATGGTTATGTGATGGGAACTTATGGTATTTCAGTGACTACTGTTACTGAGAATCGCCGAGTTTGGGAAGCACGACGAACTTATCGACAAATTTGCAGAGCCGAAAACAGCGAGAGAAAAATTCTTGAAGAACAGATGGCTCGCTTGACAATATTTTCCATCAATTAGGAAGCAACATGGATTTTTTCTATATGTTGTACAGAATCATAGAGGGGATGATCCATGGGGTACATAGTGAGTGAACCACCATTTATATGGACCTTGCTTAGGAGATGCCCCACCTCATCAGATAATTGCAAAACATCTGAACATTGAGATCTTTCTGGTGATTCGGAACAAAAGCTTTATTTAGTAGCTCAGGAAGAGTCTCCATCAATCAGAAGAAATCATTTATTTAGGTTCATTTTTGGACTAAGGTGAGGGGTCCCAGCACTTAAGCATTCTGACCCACATGTGATTTTTGTGCTGGTAAGCTATATGGTTCTCGAATCGAAACTATAGGTTTTCCCTCGATCAAAATCTAACTTGGGTAGTAAAATTCAAAATTCTTGCCTATTAAACGCCAAACTCATACGTGCTGCACATTTTCTGGGGTGGTAGGATCCACTAATAAAGGTACATTTTCCCTGATGTGAACTTTTTCCTGGTTATTCACCATAGCTTCTTCTTCTTCTTCTTCTTTGATAATAATAGGTTATTTACTATAGCTATTCGAAACCATCCAACCAGGTATGAAAACAAGGATGGTTAGAAAAGAAGATGGCCCATGTGGGTCCATCCCTGATAGGAGCAAATAACATTCCAAATAATCCAGATTTAGATATAATAGCAGCAGCATCCATAGTTCCTAGGATAGCTGTTTCTCATATATATATATATATATATATATATATATATATATATATATATATAAATAGGTGTTGGAAACCCATTCTGGGCATCTCCCCTGAACAAGCTTGAGAATCTGATTTAAGGAATCCAGATCCTCTCCTGCCCACTAAAGTCTTGTTAACGTCTTGTCTATTTCGAAGTATGACACGTGGTGACAAAAATAAGACACAAAGTGGGTTGTTTATGTGTTTTATTTATTTATTTTTGTGTCACAAGTAGCGACATTAACAAGACTTTAAGTGGACAGGAGAGGATCCGGATCGAATTTAATGGCTGTTTTTCGTTTCCGTTCCCACAATCAGTTTCCCTTTTGGTGGTTACAGCTGTAGCAATAATTGTAGTAGTAATTGATGTTGTCATAGTTGTTGCAGTAGTAGGAGTGTAGAAGTACAGAAGTAGTACATTTTTTCTCTACCATTTGATCAAGATCTAATAACTCAACTGATGAGCCTTGAACTTTAAATAGAAGTCTTTTCTTGTTGATAAACAAGAGGAAGGAATTTTATAGGAAAACTTTATGTATGTTCTCATAACTGATTAATGATTGGAGAATGGAAATTGTTACAAAGATTTTTGTGAAAAGGCTGTAAACGGTAGTTATGGGAAAAGTTTGGTTAAGGTTTTGAAGAGATCTAGAGTAAAGAATTGGTAGAAAGATTGTAATTCCTCATCTTTTCACTTAGTAGAACTCGGATCACTCTCAACTCATCCATGTAGGCATGAACCGCAATACAAGAAGTATTAGTAATTAGGTCCCCCATTTTTTGGGGGGTAAGTACACCCACTTCGCGACGATGAATATTCTTTATAAAATTTTGTTCTTTTCTTTGATTTTTTTCTCTAAAGCTAATTAGATGAATGGTACTGCAATGTAAGTAGTGCCCAATGCCCGTAGATGTATATTGTCAACCATCATTGAAATAAGAGGAATTTACCTTAATTCTTGAATTCATGCTTAATTGGGTTTGAACGGTATCGTCTCATGGTGCATAAAAGCCAATGAATATCAGGTCGATATGTCACCAAAAAAAGGAAGTGGGTTTTAATCAGTTTTTTCAGTACCTCATTTTTTCGATGACGTGTTGACCTGGTAGGTCAGACAGGTCCTAACAGGCGATAATGCCGTGTCAGCACTCGATACCCATTTTTATTCAATGAAATGACACCACAAACATTGAATATCTAAATCTCTTATTAATTAAAGAAGACTTTCGTTTGTTAAAGCAAGGAAATGTAGCCTTTTCTCTTAGTCAAGATCTCATAGATTCTCATGAATAAGCATTTTGCTTGTCACCAAAAAATCAGGTTTCCTCCTTGATAAGCATATTTTGAGGTGAAACTGGAAATTGCAAATATAACATATGTCTCTGTCATGACAGCTCAAATTGGCCATGCATCGCTATGAAGAAATTGGATAATCTTAAAGCTAATCTTGTCTTCCTTTGAAATTGGGTAATCTCCTCCCACCCCCACCCACCGTCTCTCACACCACCCAAAAAAAAATGCTAAAGGAAAGGCATCGGCTTCCATTAAAGTCAAGAGCTTCGATCGGGTGAAAAAAAATGGCACTTGTACAAATGAGGAAGAAGGGTCTCAAAACTGCTAATTAATTAGTGGTCAAGGTTTCCTTTAACGTGCATTACATTTACCAACTGAACGTCAAAAGTTGACAATGGCAGTTTCCAGCAAGGAAATGGACCATACTCTATGTGATCTGGGGTTGCTTGTGGGACCAAGAACCAAGTATCACATTCATTGAATCACCCAATAGATTGCTTTCTACAAAACCAGATTTTAATGGTGTCTAAACCGATTGGATCAACTAAATGAAATCACAAACCACAAACTAGTGATTGGAACTCTCACCAACATCTAGTGAGGTCATTATTTAGGTTAGAAAAGTGAGGGATAGAGAGAAGATGCTCCAAAAGACTAGAACTCTACGTTCCCAACTTCGATTTATTTCCCAACTAAGTCTAGACCATGAAAACATTAGCCACGTATGAAGAATAAGGGGACACTAGAAAGTAAACCTAAACAACAAACGGTAGTAGGAAGTTTAATCTTTAAATAATAGACTTTTAAATCAACACTCTTAAAATGTAATGGCCTCCTTACATCTCTCTCTCTGGCTTTCCTTCTAAAGGTTGGGATGGCAACAGCTCAGGTTTGGCAGGCATCTTCACCGACCCAATTGACTCTAAACCAGCTCATCATTGGAAATGAAGCTCGGCAGGGCACAAAAGCGAAAAAGATAGAAAACTCAATAAAAAAAGAAAAGAAAAGAAAAGACTAGAGAGAGAGATAGAGACCTTAAACAATCAAAACCCTTTAATAAAGGTCATGGGTTAGTGTAGTCATGACTGTCATGTTGTGCGGAAGAAAGAAAATAGCAAAAAACAACAATCACATGTACACAAAGCACCGAGATATTTATGTGGTTCGGCTGAAGCCTACTTTCAAGGGTGAAAGTGGCGAGAGAATTTCACTATGAACAAAAAATAAAGTTTCCAAGAAATCCCATGCAACCCCCCATAAAATAAAAATAAAAGCACTAGTACGTCGGATCAGACCCAAAAACAGGTTAAAATACCTGTAATTCGGGTTTTTCTCTGGATCACATACCCAGGTTGCATCTCAGTTTGAATTCAAGACACCTTCGCAACATAGCCTAAGCCCAACCCAGATCCAATGAATTGCCAACCCCTTTGTCATCCCTGTTCAAAAGAATACATGAGCTTTGATTAGGTGTGGGTTTCGTTCAGTGGTGCTTCACTATCACAGTCAAAAGGATCTCAAATCGTTGCAAGATTTCTTGGGCGGCAACTCAAGAAGAGACTAGTAGTAAAATGAAGACTGATGCTAGTGAAGATGAATAAAGGACGGTGATCTTTCTCTCTTCCTCAATTGACAAGGCTTGCTCTTAGTAGTGATCTTATGATAGTTGTCTCCCATGTCACTCTTCCCTACTCAGACAAAATCTACATATAAAGTATCTCTTTGATTGAGGATGCAACACCACTTACATTCACATTCTGTAGGAGCCACATGACCTTACCTAGGTGGATATCCCTAGTGGTGATATCTGTACTGGTGGAGATCGTACAGCAAGAAGAGTGGCTTTATTTCTTATTCAAGGTACATAAACCTCGAGAGTGCTTGTTTTCGTTCACCCAAACAATCAATGTAAACCTCGAGAGTACATAAAATTATCAACTAACATGTGCAATGTCAAGGGGAAGATTCATTTCCAACAACTACCTTACCGTTCACATCGCTGTCAAGATCCCTTTGTTGTGGACCGCTAGGAGTGGCTAGGGAATTAAAATTCCATTATTGCTTGAGATAAGGATTGAGATTCATAATTTATTGGTTGCCACGATTGCCACAGCCTTGTCTATTTGTTGGTTGTGATGACAACCACTCCAAGAAGGCTAGGGAAAAAAGGGGAGCGTATTACAACAAGGAAGATGTGACACGTGGTGAAAAAACGTTTAGAAGATACTACATTGAACAGCATTTTAAGAGAGGATCCAGACTCAAGAAGAATAGTTTATTGTCCTTGTTGTATTTGTGGTAGAGTTGAGTCTGGTTCCTCTGCAGTAAGTTAATGTTAGGAAAGTGTCTCGAATTCAACCCAAGACGCAACCTAGGTGTGCAATCCGAGGAAAAATCCGAATGACCTGTTTGGTTAAAATGTTTGACACACATTTTGACATGTTTCAGGGGTCCAACCTGACCTGCGTGGATAAAAGGGTTTTTTGTGGGTTATATTGGGTTTTTTGGAATTGTGCCATCATACTTTCATTGTAATCACTTGTTTTTGTTCATAGTGAAACCCTCTTGCCATTTTCACCCGTAGACAAAGGCTTCAAGTGAAACCATGTAAATCTCCGTTGCATTCGTTATGTGATTGTTGTTTCTTGCTATTTTATTTCTTTTATTTTGTTTACATACCAACTCCAAAGCTAGGGTCACCACACAACAGTTTTAATACATTAACATACAATGGTTTTCAAAACACAACAGGTATACAAAGAATTTAAAACTCTAGCCAAATTTGGGCTGGAGTTATAAAGTTTTATATAAATGTCATGTTGTAGAAACCTATTGAATGTTAGAGTGTAGTTTAATTTACTGTAGAGGATCCTGAGTTGGTCAAGTTATGGTAACTCGGCACAAGAATGAAACTCTTATCCGAGAGTTATTTTTCTTACAAATTTTGCCTATAATCAACACATTTTTTTTTTTTAAATATCCTCTTTTTATAAACATAATGAAAACATAGCAATTAACAAATAAAATCTCGCTAAGTCAAAAATCCAAAAAAAATGACTGAAGCAAAAAAGATGATCACCAAAAGCTCGTTGAGTGGAAGATCCAAAAGGACAACTCAGGCAAAAGATAAAGTATAAAAAAGGAAAGAATCGTCTGCTGGTGAATCAGCAGGAACTTCCTGCTGATTTAACAACCCAGCGACACCTATATGATATCTTTGGTAAAATTATTCCTGATTTTTTTCATCATTTTTCCTACAAATATGTGTCACGATGTGGTTAAACTCAGCAGGAAGTTCCTACTGCTTCACCAGCAGATGATCCGCTTCCTATAAAAAAATCTAAATCATACAATTAAAAGTTGTTTTAAATGTTATGGCATCATTAGCTGCAGCTAGCAGAGCTTTGAGCTGGTATCACCGAATGTTTTGCCAATACAAGAAGAATATTCTCAAAAGCCTAAATTATTTTAGAAGAGAAAACTCATTGAAAAGTCAAAACTCAATGGCACACACGGTAAGCATTTTGTTTCTTAAACTCATGCGGACACCTCACTTCCATACAATCTTTGTTTAATTAGGATGTAGGTGGAGCATAAATAATCTTATACCATATGATGAGACGTACATATATATATATATATATATATAAAAGCCAAGCCACTAATGATTAATGCAATAGACAATAACTTAGCTGCAAATAAATCAGCAAGCACACGCACACAATGATTCACGTGATTCGGCTTTTCGGCCTATGCCAACGGATGTTATTTGTTCTTCGTTATAATCCAAAAAAATTCAAGTTACGAACTTACAATAACAAAGATTTCTCATTTTCTTAGCTTAATCCCAAGCCTCAAAAAAATCTGAAAACCCGTTATGCCCATAACTCCCTCTTACAGTAAACATCATTCTCACATCCTCTCACAATCTAAAGAAGGTCATGATTGCTTTTTTGTTTCATTTAAGAAGAGAGTAAATTGATGTTGTGTCTAGGGCATCATGGGGCGTCATATAGATTAAAATGCATAATCCATATTCAAAAAATGCATCACCCATGCATTTTATTCCGTATAACGTTCCTTAATGTCTTGGACACCAAATCCTAGACAAAACATATATTTCCAAGAAGATGCTCTAGAGTAAAAAGAACAAAGCAGTCAATTTCTCTTGAGAAAATCTCCTAAATATGGAGTCCTCCTCCTACCACAAGAAGCCTGGCTAAAGCTAAATTTTGATGATACTTTTTCAACAGAGAAGCAAATGGCCGGTATGAGTATTATAAGAAATTCAAAATTAAGGTGAAATGATAACAGCTAGATGTGGGAGAAGATCTACAAATTCGCCATTACAAGAAAAAATTGAAGAAGCTTTATTGAGATTAAACTAGCCTTGGTGTTAGAAGACTCATCGTTAAAGGAGATTCACTGATTGTTATTTGAACTTTACAGGAAGCCCTAGAGGAGCCCCCCATTGAAAAAAGAATTTGTGTTGCAGATTGCAAAAACCTGGTTTCTACTTTCCATGATGTTGATTTTAAT
>JAOXJP010000003.1:5080714-5095517 GCA_025762735.1 Platanus orientalis
AATTAGCCCTAAAAAATTTGGAGTTAGTATTTGCTGATCTGTTTGGGGGTTTGAGTTCCTACAAGTGGTATTAAAGCCTAATCAGTTTAGGGTTGATGGCAATGAACAATGCAATGATTCAATCGCAATTCTCATGGTTTGATGGGAAGAATTTTGAGCATTGGAAGATCCAGATGCAGCTCTTATTTAAATATCAGGAGATTTTGGATGTTGTAGATTAAGGTTTCGTGGAATCAACAGATCAAGAGAATCTTACATAAACACAAAAAGATGCATTGAATAAATCACAGAAGAAAGATAAAAAAGCTCATCTATATATTTTTCAAATGTTGGATGCGCTACTTCTTGACAAGGTAATGTATTCAACTACGACAAAACAAGCTTGAGACATCTTGATGAACTCTTACAAAGGAGTGAAGAAAGTAAAAAAATGTAAGGTTGCAAACCTTGCAAAGGCAGTTTGAGCTTCTTCAAATGAAATTATTAGAAACTATTTCCAATTATTTTAATCGTGTGTTGGCTTTTGTAAATCAAATAAGAGCTAATGGTGAGAATATGAGAAATCTCCAGATTAAGGAGAAAATTCTTCGGACCTTGACAACACGGTTCAAGTATGTGGTGACGGTTATTGAAGAGTCGAAAGATCTTTTTACTATGACGGTTGACGAGTTAATGGGTTCTCTTTAGAGCCATGAGCAGAGGATGATAAAGAAGTCTAAAACTATAATTGAATAAGCACTCAAAACAAGACTTGTATTGGGAAAAGAAAAAAGGAGGGTCCTAAGAAGAAAGAAGTGAACAACAAAAATGATGAGATTTCATAAACAAGGGGAGAGGAAATTAGAATTTTGGAAGGTGGAAAGAAAAAGGTACAAAGTCAAATTATAGGTATGATAAGTTTCAGTTTCAGTGTTATAAATGTAAAAGATATGGTCACTACAAGTCCAAATATAGATTTAAAAAATCTTTTAATAGAAAATTGCAGGCTAATGTTGCACAAAATAATGATGACAATTTAGAAACATTATTATTAGCATGCAATGTTGCAAAAGAAGACTAGAAGAATGTATGATTTTTGGATATGGGCTGTAGTAATCATATGTGTGGTAAAAGGGAGATGTTTTTTGATTTAGAAGAGACAGTGAGATTAGATGTAAAATTTAAGAATAATACAAAAGTTCCTGTGATGGAAAATGACAATTTTCATCAAGTTTAAGGATGAGTCTCACAAATATATTTCAGATGTATAGTATGTACTTGGCCTTCACCAAAATCTCCTGAGCATGGGGCAGCTTTTAGAAAATGGTTATGATATTCGCATCAATAAGGGTGTTTGCACTATTAGTGATACTCAGAAAGGACTAATAGCAAAGGTAAATATGACTCCAAATCATTTATTTCCTTTAAATATTAAATGTGAAAATTTACTTTGCTCTAGTTCTATGATGAATGATGATGATAGGTTGTGGTACATGCGGTTTGTGCATATTAATTTTGGAAGCCTGAAATTACTTGCTAAAAAGAAGATGGTACTTGGGTTACCACATATTATTTTTTTTGAAGATAAGACCTGTGAAGCTTGTATTTTGGGAAAGCAGCACCAGGATAATTTTCCTATTGAAAAATCATAGAGAGCTAAAAATCTATTTCACTCCGATTTATGTGGACTTTGGAAGTCGCTTCAAATGGAGAAAATAGGTATTTCATTACTTTTATTGATGATTTTAGCAGAAAATGATAGGTTTATTTTTTGAAGCATAAATCAGATGCATGTGATGTTTTTAAAAATTTAATGGCTTTTGTAGAAAAACAAAGCGGTTTTCAAATTAAAGTTTTGAGAACTGATAGAGGTACTGAATACTTAGCTTGTAATGATTTTCTCAAGAAGAAGAGAATTAAACATCAGTTGACTGTAAGATATACCTTATAACAAAATGGAGTAGCTGAAAGAAAAAAAATAAAACAATTATAAATATGGTTAGATGTATATTGAATTCCAAGAAGTTGCCAAAATTGTTCTGAGAAGAAGCTGTTACATGTGCAGTCTATGTGTTAAATAGTTGACTAGCTAGAAGTGTTCATGATAAGACCCCACAAGAAGTATGGACTGTTCAGAAGCCCAAAGTTAGACACTTTAGAGTGTTCGGATGCATTGCATATGCACATGTACCTAATGTAATTAGAAAGAAGCTTGATGGTAAAGGAGAAAAATGTATTTTTATTAAGTATAGTAATGTGACAAAGGATTATAAGTTATTCAACCCAGAAAGTAGAAAGGTAATTATTAGTTGTGATGTTACCTTTGATGAAAAGGGAGTTTGAGATTGGTCTAATAAAGGGAAAAAGCAGATAAGTGTAGAATTGAATGATGAGGAGTAGGTTGAAAACCAGAATGTACAACAAATCAATGAACCGATTTTACCAGTTGCATTTCCTACTCAAGGAGAGTCTTATAGTCGTCTTCAATGTTAATGGGTTTTGTTTGCCCGTTTATAGGATTATGTTTTAAATTGATGATAATGTTCTTGATGGAGAAATTGTAAATTATGCTTTATTTGTAAATTGTGATCTTATGAAGTTTGAGGAAACCACACATGATGAGAGGTGGATTCATGTTATGGATGAAGAGATTCATGTCATTGAAAAGAATAATACATGGGAGCTTACTACTTTACCAAGTGGTAAGAAATCTATTGGTGTCAAGTGGGTGTACAAAACTAAATACAAACCAAATGGAGAGGTGAATCGTTTCAAAGACAGATTGGTAGCTAAAGGTTACAAACAAAAGCCAAGTATTGACTACTTTGAAGTTTTTGCACCCGTTTCTAGACCTGATACTGTTCACATGATTATTACTCTTGTTGCATAATATAATTGAATTTTTTTTTCAAATGGATGTAAAATCTACTTTCTTGAATGGTGTGCTTGAAGAAGAGGTGTATGTTGAACAACCCTGCAAGTTATGTGAAGAAAGGACATGAAAATATGGTGTACAAGTTTAATAAGGCTTTATTTGGGTTAAAGCAAGTGCCAAGGGCGTGGTACACACATATTGATGCATACTTCATTAAACATGGGTTTCTTAGAAGTCCACATGAACACACGTTATATGTTAAAACCAATTGGCAGGGTGATTTGCTTATGATGTGTTTATATGTGGATGACTTGATTTTTACTGGTAATAATCAAAAGATGATTGAAGAATTTAGGGAGACTATCATTGACCAATTTGAGATGATAGATTTGGAGCTTATGTGCTATTTTCTTGGAATTGAGGTGATCTAAACAAAATAGTGGTATTTTTATTTCACAGTAGAAATATGCCAAAGATATTTTGAAAATATTCAAGATGGAATCATGTAAGCTAATTCGGACACCGATTTAGGAGAAATTAAAATTTGTCAAAGATGAAATAGGTGATCTTGTGAATCCCACATATTTTAAAAGGTTAGTTGGTAGTCTTAGATATTTGAGTTCAACTAGACCAGATATTCTTTATGGAGTTGGGATTACAAACATGTTTATGGAATCTCTACACCAATCACACTTGTATGCAATAAAGAGAATTTTGCGGTACATTAAAGGTACGTTGGATGTTGGTATTTTTCATTTTTCTACAGATAAATTTGGACTTGTTGGGTATACAAATAATGATTGGGCTGGTAATTATGAGAAAAGGAAGAGCACTTCATGATATGCATTCCATATGAGTTTATGATTGTTTTCTTGGTCATCAAAGAAGCAGTAGGTGGTTGCGCTTTTAACAATGGAGGCATAATATATTGCAACTGCATATTGTGTTACTTAAGCAGTATAGTTATGTCGGATTCTTGGTGATTTAAATCAGAAGCCAGAAGCTCCAACAAAGATTATATGCGACAAGAAGTCGGCAATTTCTTTGACAAAGAATCCAGTGTTTCATGGAAGGAGTAAACACATTGACATCAAATTTCGCCATATCCATGAACTTGTGAAAGATGCTATAATTGAGTTAGAGTTTTGTCAATCCAAAGATCAAGTTGCAGATGTTTTTGCGAAACTGTTGTCTACAGATGCTTTTAAAAGGTTGAAGAAGATGATGGGAATAGTTACTTTGAAGGAACTTGATTTAAGGGAGACAATGATGGAATAAATCAAGTTAGATTTATTATTGATTTTATTTATTAATTTGTTATTTATTTTATTTAAGAGTTTGTTTAAGAAAGGTTGTTAGAGTTTGTTATCAAGAAGGAATCTTTATTTGTTTAGTTGGTTATATAAGGAGGTGGAAACGTTTTGACATGTAGAAAGAGAAAAAGTATTTTGATCAAATAAAGTTTATTTTGGGTTTTAGAAATGACCCTAATTTCTTTCTTAGAGTTAATTATCTTTTTTTTCTAATATTAGCCCTAAAAGTTTTGAGGTTAGTATTTGCAGATCCGTTTTGGGGGTTTGGGTTCCTACAAATAAGAACAACTCCTTTATAAATGTTATATTAAGTTTGTTTTTCCCTTTTCATCCATGAGAATGAGACACAAGTTAAACTGAGAGAATTAAAGGGCGCATACCCTGGTTTCATACTCCACACTAGCCTTACTCAATAGCTCGGCTTTGAGCTTTTCTGTTTGAGTCAAGGCATTCATCCTTTCGACCTCCCTCTGCAACTCCGCCTCTCGAATAGCCACCGCCTTTGCTGCCTCCACCTCTGCCATCTGCGCTTGCTGAGTCCACCCAGCCTTCTTCGTCGCCAAGTCTGCGTTGGCCTGGGCCACATCGGCCTCCTTTTGGTTTTCAAAAATTTTAACCTCTGTCTTTACCTTAATCTCTTCCTTCTTCCCTTCTCCTTGCCTTTGTGTTGATATAATCTTTGTCTCCGCGTCAATTTTTGCAGCGTTCTGCAGCGTTTGACCTTCTCGGAGCTTTGATCCGATCTCACCCTTCATCTTGGCTTCAGCCACATCGACCCTAGCTTGATTGGCAGCCTCCATTTGGGTCTTCTGGCCGAGGTACGAGAAGTACTCGTGACCCGGCACATCGACGAGCTGCTTAACATTAGCGTTATAGATCAAAAGGCCAAACTGGTTGAGTTCAAGTTGCACCTTCTCGAAGACTTCTTGTTTGAATTCTTTGGTGCCTCTGAAGACCTCCTCCATGGTCATGGATGCTGCGAGTACACGAGTCTCTCCCTCGATGATTCCTTGAACAAGCTCTTTGACATGGTTAGAAAGCTTATCATGGGGGGAGATGAGCTTGGCATACCTAAGGAGGCTGGGCACATCATCAACGCGAGGCCCGATGGTGAACACAGCCGGGAGTATGAAAGGTAGCTTCTCGGCACTCATGGCTTGAACTTCAAAGGTGTAATTCACAGGGGAGACATCGAAGACGGCGCAAGATTGCCCTGGGAGGATCCATGCCTTCTTCGCGAGCTTTATGTCCTGTATGCCGACACCAGTGATCACTAGGTACTCCGACGGGCTTGCCACCCTATACATGGCTTGTGTTTATGTGTGTGTGAGAGAGAGCTTTTTGTGTTTTAGATGGAGTTATAGTGCTTTGATCATTTTATAGTTTTTTTTTTGTTTTTGTTTTTTGGGCTAAGGATTGTTTTATAGTGTGAGGATGGTTTTAACGTTTTATCAAGAGAATTTCAATGACAGATACCTTGGCATAGACTTCGAATCATCTCCAAGACAAGAGAAACGACTCATGAAAATCACATCGATAGAAAGGAGGGTGTTAGATTATACCTGTATACTTACTAAAATGCCCTCCATCAATTCGACCTCTTAAATTTTTTTCATATATATATATATATATATATATATTTACTTTGTGAGGAGTTACAAGGTAGCTTCTGCTAGTGATGGGTCAGCAGTCAACCATTGGAAATTTGGGAGCATTTGGCATGAAAGTCATGGAGCCGTATCCTCTGCGCCACGGTACTATCACTAGCTAGCAAGCCTGCACATTACTTTTCCAATTGCAAACCGTTTCCGGCACCAGGTTTTCCAGCTTAGCGAAGGGATCAAAATGACAGCTCCGTCTCTCGTCTCCAGTTCATACTCAGCACCTCACTTAGATTAAAGCGGATTTCCCAGTAACCCTTTTACTGTGGTCAGCTCGCAGCACCAGGGGAGTTAGGTGATACGTGGACAGAAAGAAGTGAAAAACACCCAACAGTGATTCATTTTTTGTGATGGTTTACTTTTTCTGCCTGCGTGTCACCCGGTGCCCTAATGCTTACTATAGTAAAAGGGCTACAGGAAATCCACTTTACACTTATATGCTTGCCAAAGGGTACATTTGTAAATATATAAGTACTTATTTACTATATAAATAATGTAATACCCTCTTTTTAGGCCTAATTCTTGGCACTATCTTAAAAGTCTGTTTGCAGATGGAGGACGCGTGGATTTTAATAAACCTAGAAAAGGAACCATAAATAAGGATACGTGACAAAACCATCATTATGACATGTGTCTGGATAATCAACACAATAAAAACGGATAACTAGTTACACGAAACAGGCTAGTTTAGATCATTACACACCCTACGACGGACATCCGTCGCTAAATGGAAAAGTGGTTATAGTAGCGAAGAAGAGAGGAAGGTGGAAGGAATTATCCATGCAACATGAGGAAGAGGCTACAACTGTCGTAATTGACTGAATCGATATAAATAGGTCATAAGAAGAAAAAGAAAGGATCCTCAACATCAACATCAAATTTTATTTCTATCTAAGAGTAGGAGTAGGTTTATCTTAAGAGTAAGAGTAGCAAAACTTAGTCTGTAATTTGATTCAAAAAAGGGTGAACTTGGTTCATTCTTGATTTCTATAATCATCTTGGTTGACATTGAGTGGAGTAACTCCTTTTAAGGAGGTTTACTGTCCCTCAAAACAAGTGAGACGTTTGTACTGTGCTATCGTTTAGTTGCGTTAATGAAGTTTGGTCTCTTTTCTATTCTTCTCCTTTAAAGTCTCAAGAAAAGTCCTCTTGAGTCATGTATTGAACCTGGCCCGGTGCCCTAGGGTACCTACACCCAATACAATGTGAGGAAAAAGAAATTCTTTCCACCAACACAAAGACTAACGATCACAATGAGAGTACACTTTGAGGGGAAAGAAGATCCAATACCTTAAAGAAAAGGAGTAATCCCTTTAATGGAAAATCATGGCCCACAAAGTCCCCAGGTTCTAATGATGGACCCGACATGTTCTACAAACTGGTTAAAGCTATGGCTAGGACCTTCTAGATAATGGTCAGCCGATGTCTAATCGAGAAGAATCTAGGACAGGATGTGAATAGATGGTTTGAAAAAAGAAAAATCAACTACTCCACGCCAGAGTCTCCTACTAGACTTGGGGGGCAGAGTTGGATGCAACTTTCTTCAGAAGACCAAAGAGTCAACATCCCATTACGTGCCCTGTGTGAAGCAATCCCAAGGGGGACAATTGGCCCAAAAGATAATATTTTGACAGGCCAGAATTGACTCGATCGAGCATTGAGGATGCCTCCTAAAGGAAAGGATGAGAAACCTTAAACCCCTAAAGGATGCTTGAGAAATCTTTTATCAAGTAAAAAACATACAAGTAACACGAGTTGTTTTCGAAATGAGACTCAGGTGTTAGAAAGTGTGAATTGTATGTCTTAGAATCTCTCGAGATAGAACATAAAATGTCATATAAACATGTGAGAATGTGAGACCAATAGACCCACACTCACTATATGAGAATAATTTATTTTCTCATAGACGCACAACAAAGGAGCTCGAGTTTCCAAGCTAGTCGGGTGATAGTTGACTGACATGATCAATGTGTGGATGAGGAGCAAGGAGTGAGACAAAAAGGAAATTGCATGAGGTTTGTGCAAAATAGACCTTACGATAAACAGATAAAGGACCATATGTCGACCTAGATGATGAGGAAAGGCAGACCCTTGGAAACCTTAATAAGGCTAAAGTCAATGTTGGCCCTCACCATTCCAAGGAGGTGTTAGTCGAGCCCACTGACCAATCAATACCCCTCAAGGGTAAAAAGAAAAACAAAAGCCTCAATGGGTAAATAAAGACTAGGCTAATGATGTTAACAAAGGTGTCAGAAGAAGAATCAACGATGCTAATAAAAGTGTCAAATGTGGAAGAAGGCGAATTGGTCTGTTAGATAACGAGCTAAACAAAAGGAGTTGAGTCTAGCCACGTTCCAATACAAGTTGACATCAACATGGTCACAATAAGCAAAGTGACCAATAAAAGATGTCAAGCAGCAATTGAGCACAAAAATAGGTTGATGACCCAAAGAGGATGAGTCATTACAATCTCGAAGACAATGATGGTCAACACGATTGCAGTCGACTTAATATGGAAGGATCGAATGGAATGGCCTTAGGATGAAGAGATCACCATTGCAACTTAGAAGACTTGAGAACCGAGCACTAATTTAACCGGGTGCCCGACCTAGAAGTTGAGGTCTAACAAATGTGGTCAAATGTTGTGACATTGAACGATTTGATGGTGCTCGATAGATTAGTAGTCGATAGGATTGAAAGAAGCTAAGAAATCAACCATTGACTAAGAACGAGTTTATTTCCTAGAGGCGATATCAATCCAAGAGAACTCGAGAGTAAAAAAAGTCAGAAGGCCAAAGGAGAAAAGAAAATTCTAGACTTTTGGCCAAATAATATGGTCTCAATGAGTATAGTCCTGACTAAAGAAGGGCTAAAAAATGAAAAACCCTAGGCCAACAAAGGGTTATCCTTTGGAGGGTCCACTGCAGCAGGATTTGGTGCTAGTGACATAGTGCTTTGGGGGCATAAAATGGTTAGTTGAGATAGTTCAAGCCGTGTCAAGGATCAGATTCAAGAAAGAAACAAACCCAGTAATGAACCTTGGAGGGGCAATATCACTTTTGAGGGTAGAGAATTTTAGCAAGAAAGAACAACCGTTCGCATGGGTAAAGTCCTTACAAAACAGTGAAGATATTGAAGGCATTCCTCAATTTGAAAATGACCATTCAAAGTGCCCTAGACCTCTATACCAGGAAAAAGGGGAATTCAAGGACAAAAATGCTCGAGAACTAATAACGTAAGCCAAATATTGTGGCTTATGCAAGGGCAAATAATGCTCAACAATAAAAAGAGTCTAAACGCAACTAGTTATAATAATAATAAAAAGTTATGAGCAAAAATGTCAAAACAAAATTTTCATTATATATATATATATAAGTTAAAAATTACAAAGACTCTTCCTAAGACAAACAATGTTTAAGGGAAAAAATGTCATTCAAAACGAGACAATGGAAATGTCAAGGGTTCACATCGAGACTGTCGCTTTTCGAAATAAGAACTGGTCAATCAACAAGAGGCACAAGAGTTGGTGATGAACCTGAGGTAGAATACAGGTTTTTGAATAAATTGTTCAACCTGTACGCCACCACTTGCAAATAGGCATGGATGAGGTTTGTTTTTCACCTCTTTAGAAACCATCTCAGGAGTCGCCTTAGTAATGGTTCTAAGTGAAGATAACTAAGGAAAGGGCTAAGGCTAATATGCTTCACCCAACGAGTGCCTCTTTCACAGAACCATGATGTGCATAGGAGGCGACTGACGTGTAAGGGGACACCACATCTCTAAAGGGCCACCTGGTGCCTTATCCCCACACGTAAAGCACTCCTCTATGATCCGAGACGTATCTTAGGATAAGTTGAGGAATCTACGTGACGGTCTTGATCCTTGGAAGGAGGGGACCAGAGATGAGATGACCAGCCTCCAACCGTGGGATGGTGGCTTGAATTGAGGAGAAGTTAACATTAAACATTCTCATAAGCAAGCGAATCTGAATATCAAATACATGCCAGGAAAGAGAATCATCCCATTTAACAAATCTTGAAACCACTTTAAAGTATTGAGGCCTGACGATGTGTTCAAAAAGAATGTGAGATGCGGTCATGTCGAAGGAAGATGGGCATAAATTGATGCTTGCAATTGGTATTTATAGACCCATTGAGGAAAGGGTTACCAGAAGGCAATAAAGACGGTTTAGTTTCTCACATAGAAGCCACCATTTGTTCCATTTGAAATCATTGAAAGTTGGGTAAATCTTGAAAGCAATTGGCATAAGAGGATATTTTGTCCTGGAAGCAGCATTATTTGAGATTACCTAGTCAAATTAGTTACACCATTGACCACAAACCACAAAGAGTAATCAATATGGTCCAGTTGCATGAACTTGAAGCATCAGGAGATGGTCACACGCATCTAGTTAAGATCTAAACTAGACGCGTGTTAGGGGGTATTTGTTGGCACCATCTTAAAAGTTTTCTTGTTGATGAAGGATGTGTGGATTTTAATGAGCCTGAAAAATGAACCATAAACAATGATACATGACAAAACCAGCATTATGACAAGTGTCAAGATAACCAACATATGATAATGATGGATAACTGTTTACACAAAGTAGGCTAGGTTAGATCACTACACACCCCACGACAAGCATCTACTGCGACATGAAAAAATGGTTGTAGTAGCGAAGAAGAGTGGAAAGTGGAAGAAACTATCCATGCAACGTGAGGAAGATGTTACAATTGTTGTAACTAGCTGGATTGATATAAATGAGTCAGAAGAAAAAGAACAGATCCTCAACATCAATATCAAAGGGTGACTTGATTCATTCTTGGTTTCTGTAATCATCTTGGTTGACATCGAGTGGAGTGACTCCTTTTAAGGAGGTTTATGGTCCCTCGGAACAAGCGAGACGTTTGTATTATGGTATTGTTTAGTTGCATTAACGAACTGTGGTCTATTTTCTGTTTTTTCCCTTTGAAATTTTAAAAAAAAGTCCTCTTTGTTGAGGTATGTACTGAACCTAGCCCGATGCCCCCGGGGTACCTACACCAGAGACAACGTGAGGGAAGAAATTTTTTTTCCACCAACACTAATATATATTTACTAAGATACCCTTTGTTGGCATCGGAAGGCAACGCATGATTAGCACTGAGATGATATCTCTCCATTTAGACCGGATATGATTTCAACCCTAAAACAATCTACCAAGTTGTAGCCTTGCATCTTCAAGTCGTGCAACAATTTAGCTAATCGAGCTTTGTATATTCCCATCTCAAATGGAGAGAAGTCCTGCAAGTCGACAAGGGATAAATTCGAAAAAATACAAGGAATATGACAAGGGGTAATTTGGAAAAGGGAAAGGATGTTTTGTCCAAGATTTGATGTCTAGGATGGGTCTAGTACACAAGGGGAAGTCATATGGAATAAAAATAGGGACTATGGGAGGGCATTCAAGGAAATAAATGGAAGATACCCATTGTATTTAAAATAGGAAGCAAATGTCCAGTCCAGGACACTAAGGTACGTCATATGGAATAAAATGAGTGGGAGTCAGATAAAATTTCAAATTCCACCCATTTTATTCTATATGAGGTCCCTAGTGTCCCAGACACCAAATCCCAGACAGGACATTTGCTCCCTTTTATTTAATTTGACATCTCATAGTGTCTTAGACACCATCCTGGACAGGCCATTTATTCCTTTTAAAATGGGAGCAGATGTTCCACTCCCAATTTAATTGTATACTCCCCATGGTTCCAGACACAATGGTTGGTATGTATAGGGTTAAAATCGTAAAAACAATTTAAAAAAAAGCATCACGTGCCAGGGAATGGGAACATGGGGGAGTAGAACATTTTATCCCCTCTAAAAGTGCAAAGATGTTCTGTCCAGGACACCATGGGGCTCTAAATGGAATAAAATGGGTGGGACTTTTATGAAATTTAAAAGTCCGGCCCATTTTATTCCATGTGCCCCATGGTGTCCTGGACAGAAAATCCTGGAAAAAACATTTGGACTCCATTTAAAATTCCTTGTTAGCTTTTGTGACTGGTGGGACTTTTCCATTTCAAAATGGAAAATGATTCAAACCCACTCCTAAGAAAGGGTGAGGAATGTAGAATGCTTAGAACGGCCCAAAAAAATACCACAGGTACGACTCCAAAAGATACTCTATACCCATCACCACTACGGAGAGTTTGCGTGGAAAATCATAGTTTGCGTTAGCAAGGCACAACATTCAATCTTGGGACCCACTTAGGCATCTTCTGTAGCATTATATCGACAACCAGATTGTACAATCCTAACCGTCCAATAAAATGAAGTAGTCTGGATAGATGGAAGTCAATCCTTGTAAATTGTCTGATTGGGATCGTCCGGTTGAGAGACAGCAACTTCCAGGTATTGCCACACCAATTGGTATTTGACTGCTGATTTGGCAAGGACGCCCCTCGTGTCAGACTGTGATGCCGCTTGTTAACCGTCCGATGGGTATCAGAGGAGGGTCATGCTAGATTCCATCGTCACCCCTTACGTATTCGAAACCATTCAAGTCCACAGTGTTTTACACTTTTACTCTTTTTCTAGTTTCCTGGGTGCAGCTAGAAGTTCTATTCATATGGTGGGTCCCTTCCGAGCTGAATTGAAGCCATAATTCTGTGTATCAGGCTGTTTACTTAGTCACAGGTTAAAGACTTTACCATATATGTTCAGATTTGCTAAATGCTGTGTCTATTCTTAATGGCTCTTTTGACGGGTGTCCATGAAATCTTCGACATCTTTATTTTGGTTTCCATAACTTTGTGAACTTTTTAAACGCCTACCATCTGTATTTTGTGCCTCGTATGGAAAACATGCAAGCTCATATGTTAGTCAGGTCTTGTAGGTTTCTTTCTGTATCCCCTAGTTGTATTTTGTGGTCTTTGTTTTTATAGTCTTTATTTTCACACCCCAAAAAAACACACCCTTTACACCTTAGGCACAAAGCGTATAGAGTTAGAACCGTATCTTCAAAAAAGTCATCACGTGGTAGCCTTTGTTGGGAACATGGGGTGTAGACAATTTGGGAGGAAGATTTGCTCGCCTTTTGAGGCTGTGTTTGGCAGCCACCTGTAATGTAATCATTTCATTTGACTTTCCACGGATTTTGTAGCCACAATGGGATGGTTTGTAATGAAATCATTCAAATTTGCACCCCAATTGTGCTTGATAACATAAGTCATTTCATTTTATAGAAAAACCTAAGATGACTTCGTTTCTAATTGTACTTAACAAATCAGTATAAATTTGAATGAGTTCATTAGAAACCATCACCTCAGGGTTATTGATGACGTCGGGTCCCGACTCATCAAGATGATCCTTTGGTGACCCTCGATCTGAAATCTTTCTCTCAGCTCACACCTACACCAAAACAGTGAATAGCATCGGTGTGACACCAGCCTACACCCCTCCGACACTCAAGTCAGTGATTAGAGGTTAATTTGGATGAAATTGCTTGACGTCATTTTTCTAGTTGTTTTTTGTTAGCTACCTTCTTCTCATGGGTTCTTCCCCTTCTATAGGGCTTCTTCCGACGATTTACCTTGATCCTTGTCAGGATACTCCCCAAGTTAGTTAGAGGGACGTGAGTGAGTGGTACATGTGACCGCCTTGGATAGACTGTCCCTCTGCATCATGTGGTCCTTGTCAGAAATATTCCTCGAGTTAGTTAAAAGGACGTGGGCGAATGGTACATGTGGCCACCTTGAATTGGTTGTCCCTTTGCACCACTCTGATTCCTGTAACCACTCTCTTGCTTCGATGACGGTCGACACCTATCAGTTGGTTGGTCTAACATCATTGACACTTTGATTGTCACGTGATTCGTGGTCTCTATGGTCTCAAGGCTTGTTGTGCCCTTTCTAAGGCAGTCGGTTGGGTCACGATCAGCCCAACGCTTAGGTGACTGATAATCGTCGGTCGCCATTGATTGGTGTTGTTTGGTCATCGTCGATCATTGGGCTCTATGACCAGGTCTTAGCGAGTCGTCCAACAAGTTGGATGAACATGGGTGGTTCGCTTAGTTGGTCGACTCAAGCCAAATTCCCCATCATCAGATCATCTGCCCCAACTCCCTAGCATGCTGTTTTGAACGGCCGCTGGGAATTCGAAGGGTTGCCCGAGGCGATTAACATGCTTAAGCCTCTGTTTCACCTTTATTGAGCCCTGCACCATTAATGGTGATATAACGCATTAAGTTGGTTATCATTTCTCCACGAATCGCGTATTCATCTGATGATTTGGGATGAGTTAGAGGATCCGACGGTTGGGGATCAACTGAGGAACCTATAAGAGGCCTTTGCCTCCCATCTATTTCAAAGTATCTCCCTTCAAAGCTGTGTTCGTGCCGCTTGCATTGCTCGTACTCGTGTTGACCGAGGTGTCCATAGGAAGGTATTCTTTATCCTTCCATTTTCCCTTTCTGTAGTTCTTCCACCCTTTTTTCTTTTTTCTTTCTTCTTCTTTTCTCTTTTTTTTTTTTATATATATAAAAGTGTCGTATTCCTGCCGAGGCATATTCTTGCACTGTCCCTTTCTTTTTGTGCGTCGTGGTCATCTGTCCTCCTTAGAGCCTGACCCTGGATCCTACAGGATCCCCTTTCGATTTTCACTTGAACCGTCTATGTTATTACCTTCGTACCCACCAGTGTCTGCCTAATTTGAGCGTCTTGAGGTTTAAAACCCTCTTTCTAAGTCGTGTTCTTGACGGCATTATTGAAGTCATTGTCCATCGGTCGGTGTTATATACACCCTCGGTCGAATGAGCACCTAATCTGATTTCTCAGAGTCCATCATGACTTTAGATGCCAACTTAATCTAGGAAGATACCATCGACTCGTCTCAACCCTCAGAGCCCGTTCGGTGTTCTTGAAAGGAAGTTTACTGTTCTTGAACAAAGAAATTAGTAAAATTCATTTAAACAACCACATATCTACATATGCTTT
>JAOXJP010000003.1:5095617-5105896 GCA_025762735.1 Platanus orientalis
AGTTGGGAAATATATATATATATATATATATATATATATATATATTCCGAGCTACAAAACTAAAGAGTCCCAGTCAAAAAACATGTCTGAAAATTTGCAAGACGTAAAAAGGGGAAGGTGGGAGATCCAGTGCAGGAGAAACCCAAGAACCCTGTCCTTGATACGGTGAGGAGGAGAGGACTGGCCTTCGAAAATTCTTCTGTTTCGCTTTGACCATATGTATGGACCAGCAAATGACGTGGGGAATACTGGACCGAAGTACTTTGCCTCTGGCCGAAAGGGTCCCTTTGGGGCCATGGAACCAAGCATCAAGCAGATGAGGGATGGTTTCTGGCATGACCCATGTTAAATGGAAACGATTCAAGATCTCCGACCCCAGATCCCTCGCAAAAGGGCAATGGATGAAAAGATGTGATGGTGTCTCCTCATTGTGCCAGCACATAACACACGTGTTCACCAAGAGTGGCGGGTGTGCTGTGAACAGATCAGGTTGACCTATTTTGTTCTGATCCACACACACACACGCGCGCATACATGTATATAGGCATATATATCTTAAATTATATATTCTGTGTATACATGTACAACTTTTTTTCTTTTGTACTTTACCTTATACATTATGCATCGATTACATAGGTCCTGGTTTTAAATTCTAGTAAGTATCAAATCAGTCCAAGACCTCATATTTTTTCATATTTTCGGTTCTTCTCTGGCTCGTAGACCTATACGAAGATCAGTTCCAGATCAACCCTGATCCAATCTGAATCTGACATGTTGACTGCTCTTTCGTCAACCTAGATAGTGTGATGACTGAAAAACAATGTTCAAAATGTGAGAAGCGGCTTTTTTTAGTACACCTTTCTAGCTATTTAGTGTCACTTATAACTTTCTGTATGCTGTTGATGTAAATGGGAATGTATAAGGTACAATATGTGAGGGTACATATGTCTTTGATGTACAGGGGTATTTATGTAAATATCCCCATGTAGTGTATTTTTTTTATTTGAATATATGAACATTCGTATGGGAGAGCTCTCTACACTCTCCATATGATTTTCCCCAATTATTTTTCCTTCTTCCCTCTTTTCTTCTTCTACTTCCTTTTTCTTTAACAAACCTTAGCCTACTTAGCTACAAATATTGTAGAAATCCACTTGGTATCAGAGCTTCCTACAAGATCCATGGCCAAGTGACACACCTACAGAGTCTCCCATTTCATTGCTGATGTCATTAGGCTGTATGGGTGATGTCACCATCCATATGGACCTTCTAGGTCAGTGACAAAGTTCTTTGATCTGTGTAGATTGTGATTTTTCATGATTTGTAGTGATGAACCCCAGTTTATTTGGAGTCATTTGCTATTTTTAGAGAATTTTCAAGTATTTTTCAGAAATTTCTCAGATCTAATATTTTTTTTCGATTTGTGCAAACATGAGTATTCTGCTGATGATTCTTGTTGCTATCACTTCATTTGAATGTGTGTGTTGATTAGAAACCAGTCTCACACAAATCCATTGTGATTTGACGAAGTCAAGGTTTTCCTACTTAGATTTTTTACTTGACTCGGATAACTCAGGAATCACTAGAGTCAACTTGGGGAGTCATAAAAAATAAATTATATACAGTATTTTGGATCAAGTATTACCAATTTCTATGATAAATATGAGCATTTTTTATTATGATCTATAAAAATTTCAGGAGTCAAGACTCAAAGATTCCTCTATGTGAAAACTCAATACAGTTCTAGAGATATTATCAAAACTAGAAGATCAACATTTTGATGCCTACTGAAAAACCCAAGAAAATCAGGAAAGGTGAGACAAAGCAAACGTGAAGAACACTGTATTGCTTAATTATATGAGATGATTGATCAACTTGTTTATTCTGGTATAGAGAGAGAGAGAGAGAGAGAGAGAGAGAGAGAGAGCATAAAGAAATAATGCCGTGTGCCTCGGTGGAGTCGTGGAGTTGGAGAGAAACTGTGGTCTGCAGAGTGTTGCATTCTGCAGAAGAATCAAGAAATAACTAAAAGTTTATCGGTAAAAATTAAATCTTACAAAAGACCTTGCCATTTGCATGCAGTTGGGATTTGTGGAAGGAGTACAATAGAAGAATCTTTGAAGACAAAAGCCAGTCTTTCCTTGGAGGTCAATATTGAATTGGAGGAATGATGTCATGTTCTGTAAGAGTTTTGGGCTGACAGTTGTGGATCTATTGGCAATTAGTATTTAGTGGTAGGAAGCCAGAAGGTGGCATTTTGATTGAACCTGATGTGAGTAAAACAATTTGATGTGAGTGCTTTTGGCTCAGGTTTGGGTGGAACTATTGGGGCTTTTGGAGTGAGCATGGTAAAGTATAGAAACTCTAGTCTAATAGAGAAGCATAACCAATTGATTTGCACTAATTTTGGAAATCTATTCTATAAGAGTTTATAGTGGTCAGCTTCTTAGATTGTACGCAGCTGGAATTGCATAATTAACTTGGAGTAAATTATTGGCTGTGGTATTGAACTCTTTTTGTAGAATTCTTGTTTGGAATGCCTTGATGTCTTGGATTGGGCTCTGTCTTGTATGTTGGGGACCTCTCACCCCTTCCTTTTATTGTCATAATACAATTTCTTCACTTACTAATAGAAAAATAAGCAAACCCAATGGCCCTTGTGTTTCTTTTGCAACTGTTTATGCTATATTTTTTTAATGTATGTAGGAAGTCTCTACTGCTGTGTCAAAACTTACAAGGGAATCATCTGGCCAATACAGTGACTTCAACATCCTCTCTTCCTTGAATTCCCAGGTGAGTGAAGAAACTTGTTAATTTATTTTCATGCAGATTTTTAGTCTACATCTTCTAACAAATTATCTGTTTCTCTGTTTGAGAAGCTGTTTGAGAGCTCAGCACTGATGCACTTATCCGCCGTTAAGTCACTTCTTTCCGCACTATGTCAGTTATCAACTCAATACATGCCTGGAAATTCAAGTGGTTTTGGACAAACTTCAAGTCAGCAAATTGGAAACGTTAATTTTTCTGTGGAAAGAATGATATCGATTCTTGTAAATAATCTGCACAGTATGTATTCAAATTTAAGTCTTCAAAAGTTTTTTTGAGTACATTTTTTCTTTTGCGGATATTTAGCCGCATTTTTATCTGCTTGGTGGTAAATTGATGCCTGTGACATTCTTTATAAATGGTTAGTAGATCAATAATCTCTTGACATTTGCACTGAATTTAGAACCTTTTTCTACCTTTACTGTGGCACTCATAATGGTCTATTTTTGTACGCCCAAAAAATTAGTGATTGCAGACAGTGCAACAACAACAACAGCCTTATCCCAACTATTTGGGGTCGGTTACATGAATCCTGTTTCGCCATTCCACTATATCTACCGTTAAGTCACAAGCTTCCATGTCTCTCCTTACTAGTTCAACCCAAGTCAATTTTGGCCTTCCTCTTGTCATTCTAGCGCCTTTTAACTGGCATCGTCTCACTCCCTCTTTGGTCTTCGTTGCACATTGCCAAACCATCTCAGTCGACTTTCCTTCACCTTATCACCTATTGGTGCTACACCTAAGCTCCCGCGAATAGATTCATTCTTAATTCTATCCTTTACAGTCTTTCCACTCATCCATCTCAACATCCTCATTTCAGCCACTCATTCCATGTCCATGCTGCTTGTTGGCTGCCCAATGGTCTGCTCCATGAAGCATGGCTGATCTTATAGCTGTCTTATAAATTTTTTCCTTCAATTTTAGTGGTATTATTTTATCACACAACACTCCAGAAAATCATTTCCTGCATACTTCCATTAGGTTAACATTTATGGATCTGCTAGTAAATACCAAAGAAAAGAATATTGTCTCATATCTTGCCTATATTCTCATCACCAAAGAACACAGTGCTTCATTTTTATTTGCTTTGGATGCCTTCCATATTGTGCTCCCCATTGGTCATCTGCTTTGATTTGGGGATGAAATTCACTATTATGGCTATGAACTAATTTATTTGTGGTGTCATGCATTTACATGGTGAATCTCTCAAATTTTAAGAAACCCGGATGTATGAATCCTGTTCCAGTTGGGACTATGATTCTATTATTTCTTAATTTCTGAATTTTATTTCCGGTATTATCAGGAGTGGAGCCCTTGTGGGATCAAGTTGTTGGCCACCTTCTTGAGGTGATAAAAATATGATTATCTTCGGTTAAAATTTGGTTGTAGCATCTACTTTTTCTTCTTCTTCTTCTTCTTCTTTTTTGTTTTTTGGTTTTTTTTTAACATCAGAAGTATACTTTGCAGCTTGCAGATAATTCTAATCAGCTTTTGCGAAATATGGCACTTGACGCATTAGATCAATCAATTTGTGCTGTTTTAGGTTCTGACCAATTTCTGAGCTCCATGCTACCTAGAGACCAGCGTGCTGAGCACCAAGTGAGAACTAATCTTTTGTGTTTGGGAGTCTCACGTTCTCTTGATGTTGGGGATTTGACATAGTCTGAGGTGGTTGCTTATTCTTCTTTCCACCTTATTTGCTTCAGATTAAAAGCACAGACATGGAGTCGAGATCATTTGAATGCGCTGTAGTATCTCCATTAAGAGTCCTCTATTTTTCTAATCCTAACATTGATGTCCGTGCTGGGTCATTGAAAATTTTGCTGCATGTTTTAGAGGTAACTGGTTCAATCCAATGACAGATCAAATTTTAGTGATCTCTTTTCTTTCCCTTTTTTTTTATAGTTCATATTCATGTCTTGTTTTATTGTTATTTTTATTTTTCTTGCCAAATTCTCTTAGAGACATGGGGAGAAGTTGTACTCTAGTTGGCCAAGTATTCTTGAAATGTTGAGGTTTGTTCTGCATTGGTGTAACTTTTCTGGTCCTGAATTGTGTCATCTGCCTGCTTATTTGGTTGGATCTATTGAGTTTCTTTTTTCTTTTTCTTTTTTCAAGGTCCGTTGCTGATGCAGCAGAGAAGGATCTTATCTCACTGGGTTTCCAGGTTAGAAAAGATAATTGTCCTGACATTTGATAGAATTGTACTGAGTTCTACTTATTTTGTAGATTGTCTCTGGCTTTCCATTTTGGCTATCAGCGTGTATCTTCTTATTTCAGATCAGCTCTTTTGTAGCTTGGACTATTCTTTTCACTGCAGCATTTATTTACAAAAGTGTCATTCATTATTATCTTTTTCAGGCTAACATAGGAAGAACTGTGTAATCTTGATGTTTTATTCTTAATAATGGTTGAATATCATATATTAATCTCATGACTGGAATAATTGTGAAATGACTAGCATAGTAGCTTGTACATGGTTAGATGTATAAATATCAAATAGGACAAACCTGAAATCCTTCTCCTTATAGAGAGAAACTGTATGTGGTCATCTTTTGTGCTTTATTTGAACTCTTCAAAAGTAATATCTTTACGCTCGTCCTTGTGAATATTTTGCTGGCAAATTCTTGTTTAATTTATGTTGTTGATCATAAATATTCAGCACTTTGTTGTGCAGATGTGTATACTTAGTAAATATGGCATGTGTGTGATATGTTTTCAAAGGTGTTTGGGGAACTGCCTCGAGGCGAGGCTTTGCAAAAATCCCCAAACACACTTTAAGCAAAATACACACTTGAGGTATGGGAAAAGGTGTAGAAATGTCATGGGATATATAGCATGGACATGTGATAAGGGTATTTTTGTCCATACATATTGTAAGGGTATACTCATTATTATACGGTATATAACCCATGTATTCTGTTTCTTAGTATAAATAGATTGAGTATGAGAGAGAAAGTAATTCTATCTATCCATAACTGGCCAGGCTTTGCTGAGGAAGCCATCTGATCTAGGTGCTTTGTCATCAGCTAAAGATTTGATTGCTTCTATGATTTCCTTCTCCGCAAAAGTTCTTTCCAGCCTTATAGCCTTTTCAACGGGTATTTGGCTGAAATCGATCCCTTTTATTCTTGGTCTTTTTTTACCTCTTCCGAGTACAACCCCTTGTAATATTTCTCAATCATATTCCTGATGTTTTCCTCTACATGCTCCCTCCCATCTTCCCGCTTTCAGCCTTGAGATGTAATTGTATTTGGCTCTTTGATTTTCTACTTTATGGAAGAACTTTGTATTAGAGTCTCCTTCCTTCAGCCAAGTTGCCCTTGATTTCTGCCTCCATGATATCTCTTCCATCTGTAACCATTTCAGATACTTTTTCTGTTCTCCTCTTATGACAGTCTATTCCTCTGTAATTTGCGATTGCGGCTCCTTGTAATCAATCTCTGAGATCTTTCGCAGACATTCTCTCTTGTGATCTTCCAGTCGACCTAGCTCCTCCTTATTCCACCTTTTTATAGCATCTTTTAGTGCCTTTAGCTTTTGGGCCAAGACAAAACTTTCAGTTTCCCCAAAACTAAATCCAGTCCACCAGTTACTCAACTTCTCCTTGAAACCTTCCACCTTTAACCACATGAGTTCGAACCGGAAAGGTCTCAGGCCATCCTTTCGGATCATTTGCTGTAGAATTAGAGGAATATGATCTGATATTGGGTTAGGCAATGCCACTTTCTGTAATTGATTGAAGTGATCTTCCCTTGCAGGTGAAATAAGGAGGTGATCTAATTGGCTCATCAATGGGCTTTCTTGTTTATTTGTCCACGTGTAAAGTGCCCCCTGCATAGGTAGGTCAATCAGCTCCTGCTCTTCTATGAACTCCAAGAAAGCCTTCATCTAGGAATTGAGAGAATGGTTGCCTTTTTTTTTTCTTTTTTCTGAATGGTATCGCACTACATTGAAATCCCCACCTATACACCACGGGTTAGGTCATTGGGACTGTATCATCTTTAGTTCTTCCCATAGTTCCTTTCTTTGGCGAGCATTAGTAGGGCCATATACTTTCAAAAATATCCATTCAAAATGGTCTTTAAATAGCCTGCATCGTATCATTATGGAATATGCATCAATCCTATGATTGAGGGCTTCGATGGTGTTTTTATTCCATGCTACTAGAATTCCTCCAGCCATATTTACTGTTGGCTTATGTATATATCCCCAATTCTTCCTTCCCCACAGTTGTATTACCATGAGGTCCAGCTTCCATCTGCTGCATTTCTTTGATACTGGACGGCCTCTTCTCTACACTTCCGAGTCCCCTAATGGTCCAGGATAGGACTTGCATCTTCAATTGGTACTAGTTCTTTTGGTGCCTTCCCGTCCCTTCAATCCTCCCCTTGGATCGTCCTCTTTGACATGTCTGTCACTCCCAGTGCCTTCATAGTTAATCGTTGAGACTAAACCTTTTTAGCTCACTGCTACTGCTGTTTTTGGTTCTCCTTTTTTACTTACACTGTTTCTCTTTTCATTTGCTCCATTCTTCGTCTCTCTATTTCACAAAATACCTCTTATACCTGGTATTCCATACCTACAAAAGACATTCTCATATGTGTACTCAGTTCCATGGTTCTCTTTCCGATCCACTCTGACTATGGTGGTGCTGGTTGCATGAGAATTGGCTTTGTCCCTTCGCATAGCATGCCTTCCTCATACTTGGCAGACCATATGCAGCCTCCATCAGTGCCTCTTCGACGCCCATCAACCCCTTGGTCTCTTAATATTCCACCCTTTCACCCCACCCTTTTTGCTGGCTTTCTTCCCTTTCTCCAATCTGTTTACACAACTCTATAGGATGTATCTCCCAGCATGCCCTTTCGGTTTCCTTTATCTGTGTTGAGCAGCCCAATCCCTTGGGTGAAAGAAAAGGGTGTCATCAGATTCGGTGTCACTCCCCTCCTTAGGAATGGCTACTCCCTTACCTTTGTCGTTTGCATTGTCTGGTTCGCGACGTTGCTTCACTGCTCCCCTTCCATGATTCTTATGGTTCCCATCTCTTCTTCCTCCATTGCCAATGATTTCCCCCCCTTCTTCATCGTTATGTTCTCGAGCCCTAATGGGTACCCATTGTAGGTTCATCTTTTCCTTTTTTGTCCCTCCTCTATGGGCTGCAGTCCTATCGTTTAAATATTTGGGCTTCAAATGAAAATGGGTTCCTTCTCTCAGGCTTGCTTTGACCGGTTGGGCCTGCGATCTTTTTGGGCCTCGATGTTGCCTCTCCTTTGGGTGTTTCCATATGTGACATGGTTTTTCTGAGTCATATCCTTTTCCATACTTTCCACTTGTGGGATATACTTGTCGATGGTATTTTTAAAATTTGGAATTCTTTTCTTTTCTTTCCTCCTACGTGCCACCTCTACCTAGCCTGCATTTCCATTTGTGTCACCTGATTTCTAGTCTTCTTTGCTGGTACTGTTCCTTCCATTCTTAGCTCCATCCATGTGTCCCCCACCAGTTATCCGTTTCATCTTCTTCTATGATCTTCTATTTGGCAGCTGTATATTCTTTTTCTAGTGGGCCTTCAGAGGTTCCACATTTTCAGTGGGAAGCTTCTTGTCACAGGTTCTACTCCAACCGTTAAAGTGGATATTTGGCAGGCTTTCCACCCATGTGGCCAGTGTGAACGATACGGTACCGTCCCAAATTTCAACTTCAGGTGGGCACTTGGATTTTGGACCATAATACGAGCCCATTCCATGGAGTTATTTTTCATGGGGTCTCCTTTTATGAAGCCACCACATTCACTGCCTATTGCTTGCAGACAAGGGGTGCTCCACAAGTGAGCCGGTAACCCATAGATACAAATCCACCTCCTTGTTCATGTGGTCCAAACCCACAACAGCCTGCCCTAGGATGCCATACTTCCATGAGAATCTGAAAACCACCCCATTCCTTTTTGGCTTCCGCCAGAACTGTCATAGCTTCTACCTTTGATGGGAAGACAAATAAGAATAGATCATTCAGCATTTTCTTGACCCGAATTTCTCCCGTTACATGCCACACCTTTCTCCCCCAATAAGTAAGGTATTGTGCACTTGGTTTGTCACCAGTAATCATTCCCACCAGACATGCTCTCAGTTGTCTTTTTTTTCCATCGACTTTCTCTGTCCACTGATATACGCCTTTTGTCATCTGTTGTCTGAACCTTAGCCTCTACCGTCTGGGGTCATTCCCAATTCTTCACCACTTCGGCATATGATCTGTTTGTATTAGATCTATCGGCTTTCCCTTTTCTATTGGTCCTGGCATTCCATTTCAGACATGGGGGATCATAATCTCTTCTTTTCCTCATCTTGTTTTTCAGACCATATCATGCTTATCCCTTAAAGCCATTAGTATGTGTATAGCAGCCAGCCTTCAACTTTGCACCCTAACATGTTAGCAAAATAACTCATAGTACCCCCATCCACATTTAAACCTGTCAACAAGATTTGCCCCAGTTAATTTTCAATCTTGAAATAATCTTAAAGTCTTTAAAAGTATGCTTCCAGTTTAAAATACAACTAGGCTCCATTTTAACAAACAAGATCATATCATCTGCAAATTTAAAGATGAGAAATAATTAGACCATTATCAATCACCTTAAATCCCTCAATCAAATTAACCCTACTAGCCTAGCTCAAAAGTGGACTAAGAGCATCAGCCACCAAGGAAAAGAGAAAAGGGAGAGGCGATCTTTATGATAGGGACCTTTAGAAGTCCCATTGATCAAAATGGAGAACCAAGGCTGTTCAAAACACCCCAACATTCACATAATCCACCTCCACCCAAAGGCTTTCTTAATTAGAACCCACTTGAGAAAGCCCCAATCCACATCATAAGCTTTTGTCGAAATCCACCTTACAAACAAGACCCTACTGACTGAATCTGCACCACACATTCATTGGCTACAAGAATCCCATCACTAAATTGTTGTCCCTTGATAAAATTTCCCTAAGTATTCAAAACAATCTCATTCATAACCATCCTCCATCTAACAAAATGAACTTTGGCAACAATTTTATACATGCTACCAACCAAGCTAATGGCCTGAAACTCTGAAAGATTGCAAGCACCCTCATTTTTTTTAATAAAATAAATAATGGTTGCTTTATCCCAAATATTAAATTAACATTATCAAATAATACATAAAAAAAAAAAAAAAAAAAACTTCATCAAATCAACTTTAATGATATCTCAACACACCCGATAGAAACAAAGAGAAAAGCCATCTGGGCCTAGGGACTTATCCTTATCCATGCCAAAAACAGCTTCTTTACCTCATCTTCCGAAAACTGGGCTACGAAGAAACTCACCTTTTCCTCCGAAAGCCTAGAGTCGAAAAGATCATCAATCCATGGCCGTTTCAAACTCTTATAAGAAGAAAGCTTTTCAAAGAAAGCATAAGCTTCTTTTGAAATCC
>JAOXJP010000003.1:5105906-5131145 GCA_025762735.1 Platanus orientalis
AGTTGGAGCCAACTTCCCCCTCAATAATGATGTTAGAAATGAGATTCTTCCTTTTCCTGCCATTGGAAACTTTATGGAAAAAACTAGTATGTCCGTCACCTTGTTTGATCCATTTAAATTTAGATTTCTGCTTCTAATACACCTCTTCATAATGAAGGATGTCCTCCATTTCCACCAAGAGGGATAATCTCTTAGATTTCAACCCCTCCTCCGACCCCAAGGAGGAAGACCAACTATTTTCGTTATTGAAGACTTCCTTCGTATTTTTTTCCTTCCTAACATCCAACCTTCCCAAAAAAGCTATAGTCCAATTTATTGCCTTTTTTTCACATCACGAAGTTTCTGAAAAGATTGGAAGCATTCTTTACCATCAAAGTAGCACTCCTTCCACCAACACTTTGAAGGAAGGATGCACATACCACATATTTTCAAACCTAGGCTTCGACCCATAGCTAACCTTTAAGAAGTTTAGAATAATCGGCCAATGATCGAAGTGAGTCTAGGAAAAAGTTTTTGAAAGAAGAGGGGAAAACGATCTGCTCAGTCTGGCGAGACAAGAAGCCTGTCCAACCTACAAAAGATAGGCCTATCATGACCATCAGTCTAGGTAAACTGACCATTTAAAAGAGGGCTATCCCTTAGAGTGTAGCTACCCACAAAAGAAGCAAAATCCTGCATACTCCTAGTGATTCTCCCACCACTACTCTTCTCGGAAACCAACTTAATCGCATTAAAATCACCACTCACCACCCAAGGACCATCACACCTCCAACGAATGTCCAACAGCTCGCTTCAAAAATCAAAAATCATGATGCCTTGATGTGCAATCAAGACCATAAACACTAGCAAGTAGCCACTCAAGACCCGAACATTGATCTATGAACTTCACAGACAGAAAAGTTTCCCAACGCTTCATCCACCCTCCTAAAAGAAGAGTTCTATAGGCCACCAGAATTCCACCGGCAGCACCAACCGCTGGCAAAGCCAGCTAACAATCAAGGCCAAAGCCACAAAAACTTCCCATGAGACAACCACAAACAGCTTATTTTTATTTTTTATTTTTGTTTCTTGAATAATAAGAATATCTGGATTGCACTTCGACAAACAAGCCTTAATTAATCTCCTCTTCGCAACACTTCCCAACCCACAAACATGCCAAGAAATAATCTTATTTTAAAACCATGACTAGAATACTCTTTTCCAATCTCTTCAAAGTACCATTACTCGACAGCACACCCCTATCCTTCATCCCCCATTGAAGATTTCTCAACTCCCTTTTACGTTTACTGCCTTTCATAAGCTCCATTTTAGCCAATCATCTTCCAAATAATCAGAGCGGAACCGTATCAGAGTGCTGCTTACATTTGTGGGACTGGTATTTTCATTCTTAAGATTATTTGAAAGCGTCTAGATTTGGCTTTGGTGTGTTTTGGCACACTCCATTACTCCATGGTCAATGCAAAGTGCAATTTGAGTTCTTATTTGAGGTTCTAGTACTTGGGAAAATCACTTGGATAAGCAACTTGTAGTACCATATCTTTACATTCAGAAAACAATGTCGACTTTTATGGCTAAAATTCTAGATTATTCCATATCAGCCCCAGTGATTTACTTCATTGGGTGCTGAATTTTGGTTATGTGTAGGTACTAGGTACGGAATGAGATAGATATGAATCCTTGGAAATCAAAAGTGTAAATAATAGTTCCAGTCCTACTTATTGAACCGCTCTGCCATCTATCCCTTATAAATACAACCCAAATACCGAGTGAGTAGTTCATCATTCATATATATGTAGTATTAGTACAATATTGGAGAGTGGGCTGCTCACTGTAAGGGGCATGAAATTATGGAGAATGGGAATTCGGTGTGGGAGTGGGATAGATAAATTGGGAGGTGATGTCATTTGGGGTTTGGGTTGGGTGCTTGGCACCTCTCTTGTATAGCTGTGTAGCTGTTTTTGTTTCTTGCTTCTTTGATGGTTGGGGGATTGCTTGTTCCCCTTTTTGTATAGTTTGGTTCGTTCATTAATGCATCATTTTTTTCTCATTAAAATAAATATATTAGTACAACCACTTACTTTTAAGTAGAAAAAAATTAAATAGAAAGCTTTTTATGAAAGAAAAGTCTTCTTTCAAGTCTCAGGGAATTGAAAATTTGGAAACTGCACATAAATTTTTCATTATGTGTGTGAGGACTCTACATACCAGCTACTACAGAAAAGGCCTAATTTGTGATGCACCACTGCAGAATGATTATGCTTCAACCTTGAAGATATTTGTGGTTATCAGAGTATTGGAAGTTCATTCACATAGCTTAGCTGTTGAAATAGCTGATATGATCTATCTGTTATGTGGGAAATTTTGTTATCTTATTCCACTTCCAGTAGAATGTTCAATACCAGATGATTCAGAATCATGTTTTCTTTTTGAATTTTCTTTTGGAATTCAGTTAATAGTAGCTTGTTTGTAATTCGAAACTCCAGCTAGTTTTTTTTTTCTGCTTGCAGGGCCTACGTGTCATCATGAATGATGAGCTTTCAACTATACCGGCACACTGTCTCGATGTGTAATATTCTATGTTTCTTTATCTGGATCAAACTATCATTTTGCTCTCTCTCTCTCTCTCTCTCTCATGTTGTCCGAGCGGCATTTCTTTTCATGTTACTGTTTTTGGTTGCATATTTTATTAATCTAGATATAATGTCTTTTTCTTGCTGAATATGATTGTCGTATTACTATGATGTTCAAAAAGCTTTGAATGTGAAATGGTTCATGTAATTCTTTATCCTTGCTGGGTTTAATGATAATCTAAATTAGGTTGATGTGGATCAGATGCTCCATATGATAAGCCAATTAGATCTGGTAGATTTTTGTACAAGTTGGTTATGTCAGTACATGCGTAATTAATTATCTTAACTGCCCCACTGCCTTTAACATTATTATTTCTCACCTATATGAGTTGCAACAGTTGGTGGTGACAAATGTCTAAGCGAATGATTGGAAAATGATTGGCCTATCTTAGTCTAGCAACTCTTCGAGTTATGTAGAAATTCTACTGTATGGGATTTATAGATATAGTTCCCAATTTACAAGTCTGTTAGACTAGTCCAAAAAACTTACAAGTTTGCATTTCTCTCTTTATGATGAGAAGTATTTAACTGACAAAAATTGGAACGTTTGGAAGAGTATAGGAGACTGTCAATGGGTTGGTTTGAGTTGCTGATTTTATCTGAGCAGATCTAACTTAGGTGTGCTGATGTAGCAGCCATTGAGTGGTAGGACACCATTTATCCTCTTTGGAGACCCAAGGTCAAGCCCAAGGCAAGACCAAGGAAGAGGGCCAATCGGCCATGGTAGTTTAGGCTCTTTTATTTTCTGTTTTAGAGTGTTTTGTTAGGGATTTATGGGCTAAAGGATTGATTTGTAATAAGGCTTATTAGTCAAGGGGTTTAGTTGCAATTTAGTAGAATATTTGGTTTTATTTGAAGTTTTTAAAGTTGTTTTTTTGTGCTGGTCAACAGCCACATTATAATAGGGTTATAAGAGTCATATTAGAAATAGGAATCTTGAATCAAGTATAAGTTAGAAGGTACTTAGGGTTGTAATCAGTTTTGGCAGATTTGAATGAAAATTTTGAATTGTTTGGGTATCCATGAGTGGAACCAGGTGACTCTCTCTCTCTCTCCCTTCTTTTCTTCTCTTCCTGAATCTCCCTCTCTCTCTTCCACGGTATCTCTTCTCCTTCTACCTCTTTTCTCTCTTCTTCTCCCTTTCTTTATTGCTACTTTCTTCTTTAATATTCCATACTATTTGCTATTTTTAATAGATATCTTCTGTTGCAAGACCTCAATTCAAGAATCACCAAGGAACCCCATCCCCCACAATCTAACCTGTTTCTCCTTCTATTCCTAACCTGTGATCACCCTAATCCCCTTTCTATTCTTGTTTCCTCTAAGAAAACCCTACCCTAGCATTCCCTACACCCTTCGGCAGCCTACAATCATACTCCTCTGCTGTTATCTTCAAGAAGCTTCAAGAAAACCTCATATAATCTCTGCAGAACCTGAAACCCATTCTCCCTTTGCTGTTTTTCCTGACCAGACCCAAAGACACTTTGTGTTAGGCCTGGCGGCAAACCTAGACATATTAACCTTGCTGTCCTACTTCTAAAAAAACCTAAATCTCCCTTAATTTCCCCTTACAGCACCTGCAGAAACAACATATACAATAGTCCCTGTTCATCCCTCTATTTTCTCCGAAATCTACCCTAGATTAATCCCATTAAAGCCCCACAGATTGGACCCTACTGTTTGGTACCAGAACAGTCCCTGTTTGGACCCCTCTCTAGCCTACTGTTGTGGCCCAGATCTGAACATTTCTGTCCTTAATCCTCTGCCCACATACTTAGCCATATCACCCACTATTTATATCATAGCTGTAGGGAAGCTTGGTACAAGGTGGGAAGCTCATTTGGGAAGCTAATTTCAAACCAATTCCTCAAGACGTGGGAAGCGCGCTTCTCAAACATGGGAAGCTCGGTGAAATAATTGGAGAAACAAGTGGAAGCCTTTGGAGAAAGCGAGTAGAAACGTCTATAAAATCAATTAGAAAACAATATAAAAAACAAAATTATATTTTATTTAATCTAAATCCTATTTTGTTGGTATTGTATAAAATATTATCTATGAAATTTGGTAATGATTTTCTAGAAAAACAAATGATTTAGTATTGATTTTATTATTTATATGATTTTATTCCAATCCAATAAAAAAGATTCAAATACGATGGTTTTTATATAAGGTATTTTATAGTTTGACTCTAAGATAGTTATCTACAAAAAATCTTATGTATGATCAAATCTAAGATATGGCTGGCCTTACTAATAACAAGTGGTTTACATATTGATCTATATGTCATGATTCTTTGTTACTGACATAGCATAGGTTTTAAGTTTTTTACTACTTATCAAGTTATATACTTTATCATACTGTAGTTGAAATTATTGATCATAAGTTATTATTGTTTAATTTCTATTAGTAATCAATTATTGTACAAGTACTTATTGGTTGTAGATTTCTTCTTATTTACTACCTACTCGTAATCACTTATTCACCTATTATTTTCATTTCATTTAATAGTCATTTCATAACATTTTTTTCTAATGGTTTGAAGTTACTTCCAGATTGCACTTTACTTGCTTCCCAATCGCTTCTTACCCATTCTCTAAATGTTTCTTAATCGGTTTTCGCTTCTCGCTTCACGAGGATTTATTGAGTCTCGCTTCCTGCTTCTTGCTTTCGCATTGCTTCCCGCTTTCGCTTCTCGCTCTGGTAACTATGATCAAAAGATTAGACAATTGGTTCCCAATCTTTACAAATGGGGTGCAGATGTGCCTAGATTTCAACTGTTCTTTATTTAAGCATCGGTCCAGCTTGATGACTTGGTTTGGTAGATTGTGAGCAATACTGATTACTGCTTTGTTGTTATAATAAGAATTCATAGGCCTATGAATAGGGAGACTTGACTCTGCCAGAAGAATTTTGTAACCATAGGATCTCACATACTCCATGGGCCATAGACCAGAACACTGATTCTACACTGGAACTTGCAAAAATGGATTGTTTCTTACTTTTCCAAGTTACAAGATTGCCTCCAGAAAATGTACAACATCCTGAGATGGAACGTTGGTCTGATATGGATTCTACCCAATCTACATAAATTGGCCCACAACATTGACTGCTATCTAATATCTGGTAGTGTTAAGGAGAGGTAGATAAGCTTACCTTAAGTCTTTGGTATCTATCAGCCTGTTTATATAAGATGATCATCATTTTTTCACTAATTTATGGTTTGGATCAATAGGAGCATCACATGGTTTGGAACTCATTTTGTCTGTCTTCTGTAAAAGATTGATAACATACTTCCATTGTGAAATGAAGATGCCATTCTTAGCAACATAGCTGGATCTGGATTGGAGTTTAATGTAGGATGAAATATAATCTTTTGTATTATGGCTTTAAGATCAAGTGTTGATGAGGGGACTTTATGATTAATTTGGAAAACTGTATATACTTTCCTTTTTATTGGGAACGCGTAAATCATTAAATTATTTGGCAGTCCAAGGAGATCCAAATTATTATTTGATGGTCCAAATTTCTCTTAAATCTCTCTTCCATGGTGTAAGTGATAATCTGTTTTCTCATACAAACATATTGCAATTGGTTTTGATAAACTTTTAAAATATTGGGGGACAGGTGTCCTCTATTTAATGTGAATAGCTCACTAAATCTCATCTTATCAGTAGTGGTAGCATTCCTTTCATAATATGCACATAACAATTTAGCTGGATCCATATTGGAATTTAAATTAAGGATTAAATATGAACTTTATATTATAGTTTTTAATAGCAACTGTTGATGATTGGACTTTATGGTTGTTGTGGCAAACTTTGTAAGCTTTTGTTTTTATAGATTTGTAAAATGTTTTATTCATTGAATTACATTGTGGCTCAAGGACATCTAATTAATTTTATTGACAATTTATTATATGGTATATTGGTGCCTATTGTGCTTTCTTTGTTGAAGATGTTTCTCTTTGGTTTGCACTTTGCAGTGTCATCCTATTCCCGATAGCAATCACGTTCTATATTACATGGTGGTTTGTTCATTTTGTGGACGGATTTTTCTCTCCAATCTATGCTCAACTTGGAATGAACATCTTTGGTTTGTATGCTCTTTCCTGTAATACCTCTAATTTTTGTTTTTCTGTTTGTGGTAAATATGGAGCATTGAATTTATAGCTGGAAGATTCCGTTACTAGACATGTGAGTGTTACATTAATGGTTTAGATATTTGGCACAAATGAGAGATAAAATGATAAAACATCTAGTCTATGCAGGATCTGTATTTTGACAAATTAATGTTACAACCTTTGTTTTGGTATTTGAAATAAATGTTCAACATAGATGATAGAGTTGCTTCACAACCATTCGCATTCTCCCTTTATCATTACTTATATTTACTCTTGTCCATAGACATCTAACACTGCAATATAATAAAGTATGGAGTTTCGTTGTTAGGAAGGTGCTCTTTTTATTTGTCTTGCGATTTGTATTCCTTTTTTTTCTTTTATCTCGATTATAATGGAGAATTTGCGTATCCCGCATTTGCTTGATTTTTTAATTTGTCCATATGGATTAGGTCTTGGGTTTGTGACTTCGATAACTTTCATCTTCTTGGTTGGGGTGTTCATGTCATCTTGGCTGGGGGCATCTGTACTGGGCCTTGGGGAGTGGTTTATCAAACGGATGCCACTTGTCCGTCACATTTACAATGCATCCAAGCAAATTAGTGCTGCTATATCACCTGGTATGTTTCCATCAGTCATTTCTCATGCTCTTTTCAAATTAATTAAGGTTGGCATTACTAACGTTATCATATATTTAATTTTTGTTACTACAGATCAGAACACACAAGCCTTTAAGGAAGTGGCCATCATAAGACATCCACGTGTTGGAGAATATGCATTTGGGTTCATCACTTCAACTGTTGTACTTCAGGTCTGAATGGATTCTTTCTACTCATTCTTGCATTGTGAAGCTATGCTCACTTGTTGTTTAACACACACACACACACACACACACGTGTGCGTGCGTGTGTATTTCAAAACAGAGGGGTTCTAGGCTAAATTATAATTTTCTAAGATAAACTGAATCTATATTTTGGTGCTCTTGCCAGTTTCCTGAAAATGGATGAGTAGCTATTTATGTTATCAGGGAAGAACATCAAGTTATATCGCTTCCATCTCTCATGCTTTTCTCTTTATTTTTCCCTTTTTTGAGAATTATGAATATTTTGATAATGCTAAATAGAAGCTATGACCACTTTGTCATGTTTTTGCTTTAAGGTTGAATGTACAATTCTTGTATATTTAGTGCTTTGGATTTATTTCGTTCTTGGAGAACACAACCTATTCGGGCTTTGTTCGAAGTTATGTTCAAGGTTTTAAACTTCGGTTCCAATGTAAACCTCAGTCTCCTCAGAAGTTGAAATATTTCATGGGAGTTGGAAATTTACAGAAACTGTAACGTTAAAGAAACAGTGAAAATCTAGAATGAAATATTAGGAATGATAAATAAGCATCCATACACACTTAAGATATATAATATGACCAAATACAATAAATGAGACTGTTGACAAATGACATCTGCTGCAGGGATTGTCTGAAACTTTAAAGCTCAAAGTTACACAAATAATGATCTTCAATCATGGTCACAAAGTCTTAATAGGAATATATTTTTTATTTTACTAAAATAATAAGGTAGTAATTTGAGCTCCTTCATATTTCAATTACGGCGGTACCCTTCCAAGTTTAAAGACACAAGTATCCCTATTGTGTTGACGATTGGAATTACTCAATGGGGTACTTTAGGTCATTTGAATAGGATTGGTTTTAGTCTTTTTGGTAGGGGCTGTGCCAGTTATAATAATTTTGGGGTGCTTAAATTACTCATATGGATAATATTGTAGTTCTGTTATAAAATTTAAATATAATAAAAATAGAGGTTATTAGTCATTATCGTAGGATGGGAGGCACTTATATGAAGGTATATGTTACAAAGATACATGTGCGAGTATTAAAAGTCGATATTAGTACAAGGTATCTAACTTGACAAACTAAAAAAAATGGGATTTGGAGACCAATGGTATACATTTTTTAAAACTTTTTAATCTTTAAAACAATGTGATAACTGATATGCGATATAAGTAACTTTCTTCTATGGTCTTTACAATATAATTTTTTCCATGAACTCTTTCCTTAAATATATGCTTAGCAAAGTAATTTTTTACCAACCTAGTAAGTTTTGTGTTAGACCCTGTTAAAACCGAATCCGTTCGGTAAATTTCTGCCAAAATGTTGTGAAAATTAAAATCACCTTTATGGAAGACAGCCTACATACATCAGAGTAGTACAGCTCTACATAAACATAGGGCAATGCATCAGCTATAAGTCCATTCTCTAATTAGTGCTTTGTGTTTGTATTATATTGTGTATCTTGTATGTGTGCATTCCAATACATATGTATGTGGTTACAGACGTGCAGAGAGAGAGAGAGACAGACATGCATCTTGTGTCACCATGGGTGGCTGGATGATTCAAGTCTTCAGCCCCCATTGAAGAGGGGGGAAAAGAATTTTTTTTTTTTCATTTATTTATGTTCATGACTCTATATATGTATCTATTCTGATTATGTTCTGGACTCTACTTCACAAAAAATTCTCTGGTAATTATTTTCTTCTGAGGCCTGATTTCCTTAATGAACGAACAAGGTCCGCCTGGCATCAGGGGCAGACACCCGAAAAGGTGATATACACTTTTTGGGGGGTGCTTTTCACTTTTCGGTGCTGATGTGTCTGTCCCTGATGCCAAGCAGACCTTGTTCGTATATTAAAGGGTTGTACCAAATCCGGAGCACAGTAGATGGTTACGTTATAATGTTCGACTCATAGGTTCCGAAAAGGGGAATCAGAAAAAAAGGATCCTTGAATTGGTCCATGCATGTACCCTGTAGATACATATAATATAGTCTCATAGGTTCCGAAAAAGGAGAATAAAAAAAAAGGATCCTTGAATTGGTCCATGCATGTACTCTCTTATGTAAGCACTGCATTTATTGATTGGGCATGTCTACATGTTTAAGACAGAATTTTTTTTGGATGAATTGAAGTAATTCATCATTTCCTCTTTTGTGACTGTCACTACATGCTAAATCTTGGATCTGCTAATCCAGAACTATTCCGGAGATGAGGAACTGTGCTGTGTGTATGTTCCTACTAATCATCTTTACATCGGCGATATACTCCTTATCAACTCCAAAGACGTCTTTAGACCCAATTTGTCTGTCCGTGAAGGAATCGGTGAGTACTATATGTTCTATTTAGCATTTTTGTTATCCTGTTTGAGTAATACTGGTTTGAGGAACCTTTTCTGGATTGTTTGCATATGTTTTTTATTTATTTATTATCATTCCAACAAGGACACTAGATTGGATAATTATGGTCACAATTTTGAGTTCTCTTTGACTCGATGGTTCCCCACTCACTATATGCTAGCCATTTCTACAGCATCAGCCAGAAGGATGCCTCCTCATTTCCTGTTGGCCCTGGTGTGACTATGTATTTTTGTGTGTTTTGCTTGGACTCCCATTATGTTTTCTTATTTATCATAGTGAGAAACCCCATCTATGTGGAAGCATACAATACCCAGAGCTCACTTATTTCATTTTTACTGTGAATGCAGAAATTGTCGTCTCCGGGGGCATGTCAATGCCCCAGATCCTGTCAACAATGGACTCACGGATGATTTAATTGGAGAGAAGCTGAGGACAAAGATATGGATGGGTGATGTGTTTCTAATTGCCCTTGTTTAGATGAACTATCGGAATGGCCACATTTCCTAGTCAGGTCATGGAGTTTGAATGTTGTCTGCTGGTCAAAAGGGGATCTTGATAGTATCATCTGTAAAAATTTTTTAGGGTGTCACAATGATCCCATGTACAATGTAGATGAAGTGACATGAAAATATAGGTTGGATTTTTGGCTTCAGACTAAATTTATTCATTTGTCAGGCTATTTGGCCGTTTGTAGCTTTGATTCTATTTGTCATGGTTGCCTTCACTGGATCCTTTTCTCCTACCCTCTTTTCTTTCTCAGTTTTGTTATCTTCTGAAAGAGATTCACTACCGGCTTCCACATATGCAACACCATCAAATTTGATTCAGATTATCATCCATGCAGGGGCTTCTATTGGCATGATGAATACCCATATGCGGACGAAAGTTTTGAATTGAGGCTGTGTAATTTGACACTGGAGATTTTTAAGATCTACTAGTCCAAAGTCTTGAAAAAGGAAAATTAAGATCATTAGATCAGACAAAGTTGGTTAATTTTAAGCTTTGTTTAATTCTCTTCTTTGAGAACCTGATATCATCCACTAAACTTCTATGGCTAATGTAGCAGTTCAACAAAATGGAGTAGTATAAAGGAGAAACATGACATTGATAGATCTGGTACTAAGCATGATGGGTGATCCTTTACTGCTTGTATCCTTTTGTGGAGAAGTTCTTGAAATGCCTTTTTATGCATATTACATTGGGTAATTCCTTGTGAGATTTGGATTGGAAAAAGAAGAAGAAAAAGGAAGTCTAAATCATTTGCACGTATAGGATTGCATGGCAAATGCACAGATAATAAAGCCTGACTTAAGACCTTAATTCAATCAATTAGTTGCATTTTTTATCGGTCATCTTGGTATGCCGAAGGAATTCAGGCTATTTGATCCATCAAATCTAAGTTCTTCAAATTTATAACGGTAGGGCGTGACATTTTTGGAAAGTGATGTTATTGAGAATAACAAGGAAAATAATATAGAGTTTGCTAAATTTCAATGTGCTTTCCAACATTATTTCGTTCTTCAAATCCTATGATACAGAATCCTATTGTTTTAAACTCTGAGAGTTTCTATGGACCTCCGCCTTAGAATATCTGCTATATCTAGTGATTGTTAGGTTTACTTCAATAGGATACTACTGGATGATGATAATGATCCTACAAGTTGTTTCGAAATTAATTTTTATGAGAACTAAAAGCACTTGATTTTTGCAATGCAATAAAAGCTCAGCTATAGGGCAAAGTGACATATTAGGATTAGTTGATCTAACATATGCAACCAAGCTTTTAAGACAAATGGCCTCGAATGGTTAAGTCCAACAATCCAAAGAAATTTGGTGGTGGAATGATGAAGTCCAAACAACCATTAGAGCTAAAAGATCTTGTTGTAAGGATTGGTAGAAGACTAAAAATATGGAAGACTTGGAAATATACAAAAATGCTAAAAAGGAAACTGTAAGTGATGCATAATTTAAGGCATATGATGATCTTTATCATAAGTTAAGTACTAGAGATGGTGAGATAGGTATATATAAACTTGCTAGAATAAATGATAGAAAATATAGAGATTTAGACTATGTTAGATGCATTAAAAGTGATGATCAAAGAATCTTAGTAAAAGATGAAAATATAAGAGAGGTGGAGAAGCTATTTTCAAAAAATTATTAAATGGGGATGTCGGTTTAGGAATCAACAAAGTAGAAGAAATTAGAGATCATAGATACATTTGTAGGATTAGAGTGTTGGGAGATAGAGAGGAAGATGAAAATAGGAAAGACTTTAGGACCATATGATATTTCAATTGAGGTTTGAAAATGTATAAAAGACGATAGCTTATCATGATTAATTAAGCTTTTTAACAAGATTGTAAGAATTAAAAAATGCCGGATGAATGGAGAAAAAGTATTGTGGTTCTTATCTACAAGAACATTGAAGATATTCAAAATTGCACCAATTATCGTGGGATCAAGTTATGAGCCATACAATGGAACTATGGGAGAGTGTGATTGAGCATCAATTAAGACAGAAAATTAGAGTGTTTGAAAACGACTCTGAATTTATGCTTGGGAAATCAATAATTGAAACTATTTTCCTACTTCGGTAATTGATAGAAAAATATAGAGAGAGGAAAAAAGATCTTCACATGGTCTTTATTGACCTATAAAAGGCGTACGATTAAGTACCAAGAGAGATCATTTGGTGAGTTTTAAATAAGAAATGGATCTCAAATAGATATATTGACTTAGTTAAGGATCTGTATGATGGATTGATAACTAGTGTTAAGACAATCAAGGGAGCGACAAATGAGTTTGCAATCACAATAGACTTACACTAGGGGTCAACGTTGAGTCTGTAACTTTTTGTCTTAGTTATGGATGAGTTGACTAGGCATATACAGGAGGAAGTGCCATGGTGTATGTTGTTTGTCGATGATGTTGTGTTGATTGATGAAACTAGAGAGGGGGTAAATACATGCCAAGTTAGAACTATGAAAGGATGTTGTACAATTAAATGGTTTTAAGATAAGTTAGATTAAAATAGGATATATGAAATGAAAGTTTAGCAAATAAAAATGAGGGAGTAGTTAGAATTAATAAACAAGAGATATTTTGGAAATGCCATTTTCGTTATCTTGATTCAATCATGCATAGAGAGAGAGAGAGATATTATAGTTGATGTTACTCATAAAATTAGAATGGATTAGCTGAAGTGAATTGCTTTTAGAGTGTTGTATGATAAATGAATACCACTAAAATTGAAGGAAAAATTTTAGATGACGGTTATAAGACCAATCATGATTTATGGAGTAGAATGTTGGACAACCAACAAGCAACTCTTACATAAAATGAGTATGAGTGAAATGAGGATGTTGAAATGGATGGGTGACAAGACTTGAATTGATAGAATTATGAATGAATCCACTTGTGGGAGCTTAAGTGTAGCTCTAATATATGATAAAATGAGGAAAAGTCAGCTAAGATGGTTTGGTCATTTGCAACAAAGACCAATGATTGTGTCAATGAAAAGTGAGACTATGCAAATTGAAGGAACTAAAAAGACAAAAGGAAAGACCAAAATTGACTTGAATTGAAGTAATAAGAAGAGAAATGATTGCTTGTAATTTGACAACAAATATGACTTTGAATAAAGTGGAATGGTGGAATAGGATTCATATAACCAACCCCAAATAACTGGGATAAGGTTATTTGTTGTCATTGTTGGTAATGAAAAGCATAGTTTATTTATCTATTGTTTGTTTTTGTGGTTTTTTGTTCGTGCTACAAAAAACCCACAACTTCCACAGCTGATATTTTGCCATTTGCTCTACTGTTTCTTTTGCAACGAGGTATAGAAAAGTATAGAAAAAAAGAATAAAAGAATAAAAAATGACATAAGAAGAGAAAAAATCTGCAATTTGCTAATCTTTATCTATGACTGTTTGGTTGTCAAGAAAAGAAAAAGAAAAAGATGTGTTAACGATTTTCATGTGTTTTGTGTCTGTGTTTTCCGTTTTTCGTGTGTTGTCGCTTGCAGTAGGCAAATTTGGTTTTTTTTTTTTGGTAAATGGCAAATTTGGTTAAGCTAATCTTTTACCCCTAAAAAAATATAAAAAGAAGAGCATATGACCATTTTTTTGACAATTTTAACCCTGATACACCACGTGTCAATTAATAATTGCTCACAGAGACTCACAGTCACGTTTTCATAAAAAAATAACAGTCACACGTACATTCACACGCACGCTCTCTAAGATATTTTCTATCATTTTCAGTTTTCACAGTAAACAGATTGGGTAGACAACTTAGAAAGTGGCTAAAGTTGGAATGACATCAGAACCAAAACATCAGTTCCAAAAAGTGAAAGATCCCCCCAAAAAGTGTACTTCACTTTTTCTGCGCCGATGTGTCAGACCTGTTGTCATTCCAACTTTAACCACTCTCTAAATTGTCTACCCAATCCGGCAAGTGTTCCACACGTGTGACACACACTTAAGTAGCAGCTGCCGACACTTGGTTCAGAGTGTACGGTTGTAACGACCACTTCACCCTCGGAATACTCGGTTTTATAGCCGAACGAATCCCCTTTCTCCTTCTCTTTCACACTCCACAGTAGAGAGAGAAAGAAAGAAAGAGAGAGAGAGAGAGAGAGCTATTCAGATCTGAGCGAGTTGGCGAAATCCAGATCCACGGCGACGTTCTCAGTTGGCGTTTCTGGTGAAAATGTTGCTTCCTCCCCCTCCGTGTTTGAAATCTTCTCCAATTTATCCGTCTAGAACCCCCATTGTTTTGTATTTGAAGTGTTTCTCGGAGAAATTGTGATTCTTCGAGAGTTGCTACGAAAGTTGAGACCTTCATGGAGTAACATTCTCGTTTTTCTTTGTTGAGAACTCGTAAATATTAGTGTAGGTTAGGAGTTTGAGTACATTCGATCATTTCTTGAGAAATTATTGAGTTTTGACGCTTCGAATTTCATTTTATGGTAAGAATCTGTAGAAACTTCAGCTATTGAAGCATTTCTCTTATCTACTCTCTCTCTCTCGAGTGGTTTGAGGCCTTCGAAACTCTCTCGATTCTAGCATTGATGTGTTGAAGATTTCAATTCTTTGAAATCTTCTTGTCGAGCTCCACCTTAGAAGTTTGAAAATGATGCACGCAAAGTCTGAATCCGATGTCACGAGTTTAGCCCCTTCTTCGCCTTCGAGGTCTCCGAAAAGGCCTGTTTACTATGTGCAGAGCCCTTCGAGGGACTCCCAGGATGGAGATAAGTCGTCTTCGATGCAAGCGACTCCTGTCTACAACAGCCCAGTGGAGTCGCCTTCGCATCCATCTGTTGGACGCCACTCCAGGGATTCTTCTGCGAGTCGGTTCTCTGGGACATTTAGGTCTTCTTCGGGATGGAAAGCAAACAGGAAAAGGAACGATAAGGGTTGGCCTGAGTGTAATGTGATCCAAGAAGAGGGATATTACGATGGTCTTGGTTATGGGGGATTTTCTCGGCGTTGCCAGGGCTTGATTGTTCTTTTGAGTTTTGCTCTGCTCTTCACTGTCTTTTCCCTAATTATCTGGGGTGCAAGCCGGCCTTACAAAGCAGAGATTGTTGTAAAGGTATCCCCAATTATTATTATTTAAATCTTTGTGGTTCTCTTTATTGTTGACATCTTTCACTAAGTCTCATGGAGTTACTGGAGTCTAATGGGTGTAATCCCAAGTCTCAGAATTCTTCACAGGGACTTCACCGTTCACCGAATTATTAATAGTGGTATTAGCCTCTTTCAAGTTTCAATAGCCATCTGTTTGAACGAAGTGAAAATTTTCATCTGAGGAAGGGAAAAAGATGTGGGTTCTGTTTCAAAATTTATGCAATGAGTATGCCATAGTCATGCTATTATAGTTAGTATTTGTTTTTTATTGGTCTGAGGGAAGTGTTTCATCTAGAATTTGGAGCTTCATGGCTACTGAAATATAAAAATAATCTTCATAGTGAAGCCACGATTAGCTATGTTGCCGGCAGCCATACTGGATTCTCCATGAGAATATCATGGAAGGGAACTTGAAAGAGAGAACTTGTGCTGCATTGACTATTTCTTTAGAGTTTGGACTAATAATTTTATCTGGTTATGCTTTTCGTTTGGGTTCTTTTGCTTTAGGTGAAGTTCAACAAATAAATAATAAGGAAAATTAGTGGAAGAAATTAGAATTTTGTTTCAATTATTCAACAAATAAATAATAAGGAAAATTAGTGGAAGAAATTAGAATTTTGTTTCAATTATTCATTTTTTAACTTTGCCTAGCATTTTTTTTTATTTTTTTGAGGATTTCTTTTACTTTGGTGGAAGCTTAAACAAAAGAGTAGAAAAACCAAACGAGAAAGAAACTTAAGATGAGGAATATTGAAGTTTGGGAAGGTTTTTTTATTTTTTATTGTTTATTATTATTATTTTTGCAGTGGCCCTATTAAGTTTTTTATCTATTGGTTTTGACTTCTTTTGCTGAAATTGCTAGTAATATCTTTCCCACAATTTTGGCTTCTTTCTCTTTGATACTGTTTTTATCCTTGTTAATAATAGGGAACAGCTGTTTGGCCCATGTGGTAAGAGGATTCCTTTTAAATAAAGCAATTAACCGTAGAGCTTAGAGTTAATATACTTAATATATTTCAACACTCCCCCTCAGGAGTGTCTGACACTCCTAGACAATGAGTGCGGAGGGGTTTGGTGCGAGTCCACAGAATGTGCATACATGCATACAGAGAAACCGGGGGATTGCGTCACTTTATTAGTGAGATTAAAGTCCTTGCTCTCCATCTTAAGGCCTCTATTCAGCATGTTCCTAGGTCGATTAATTCTTTAGCTGATCGGTTAGCTAAGTGGAATGTTGAGCAGTGGGAGGAGTTTTGTGGGGAGGCCTTACCAGATTGTTAATGTAGTTTCTTGTTTTTTTTGGTTGCGCCTTTGGCTTGCAGTGTCATGCTGCTTTGTATTCTTTTTGTCCTCTTTCTTTAATAAAGTTGTTATTCATAAAAAAAATAAAAAAATTTGCGTCCACGGGGATATTTGAACTTGCAACCTAAAACCTGCTCTGATACCATCTTCAATAAAGCAATTAACCGTCTCTCTAAGGTTTTCGGAGAGGTTAGAGTTAATATACTTAGCATATTTCAACAATTCCTTCCTGAAATCTACAATTTTCAGACCTGCTTTATGTGGCTTACGTACTGCATTTGCATTCTTGTCATTGATTTTGCAATCTCCACATATAATCTTTTTTTCCCCATTGTTCTGTCTGATCAATTCTAGAAGACTTGGACTTATTTCTATTCAGATATACAGGCCCGAGTTGGAAATTGGTAAATCAGTTGCTGAGCTTCACTTGGCCAAGCATATGAGAAATATTGTTTTTTATAAGAAATTTACAGTCTTTGGTTACTTTCCATGAATTAGAATTTGAACTTGGTATTTGATGACTGGTTGAATCAAGTCAACCTTGACTTAGACATGTGTCATATGCCTTGAATTATTAAAAAATGCTTTGCATGCTTCTCTTGCTCTGCTTTAATTTCTGCTCAATTGGGAAGAATCAGTGTGTTTCAGTTTTTGTTTGTTTTTATAATCAAAAGAAGCAGGTTTACCTCCAGAGATGCAGTTGTCCTATACATTTTATACATGGTTGCTTCCGATGATAGTGTCCATTATATCTCTAAAATTGGAATAAGCTAACAATATCTATTCTGTAAATCATTTCAACATTTTATCTTTCTTCCTTTCTATTTTAAGCTTAGAATTATCATCCCTGCACAAACTACATCTTTTCTATGTGAAATATCTGTTCCTTAAAAGGAGAATGCTGTCTTCGCAGAGCCTGTCAGTAAATAATTTCTATTTCGGGGAGGGATCAGACTTCACAGGTGTCCCAACCAAGATGCTGACACTGAACTGTTCGTTAAAGATGAGCGTATACAATCCTGCTACATTCTTTGGCATTCATGTTAGCTCATCACCAATTAATCTTATCTATACAGATGTTACAGTTGCAAATGGCCAGGTGAGAATTTTGTTCATGTCCACCATTCGAATTTTTAAGGAGTTGAAAATTTGTTGAAATAATGGAAGCATGATGGGAAATTCTGGTTCCACTTGGAGACTGAACCTATGAGTTTCAGAAAGGAAACTACCATGACATTTTGAGCTAAGAAATTAGTTCAAATAATCTGTAAAAATATGGATGAGTGCTTGATTGAACAATTCCAACTTAAAAAGCTTAAGCTGTTTCTGTCTCTTTCAAATATTTGTGGTGCAATTGAGATTTCTTGGGTTTTGAATATCAGTCATCCTGTAAGAGGTGAAATCTGGTGAAAGTCCTGTAACTGCGGCAGAAGCCACCAACACTTCAGCAATGCAATGCTGTTTCAGAACTTCTTTGTCATGGCACTGCCTTCTGCCATTGACTTATCTAAGCTCTACGCCTATGAGCTTGATATTATGTATCCACAGTCTCAATTACAGTTTACTTATATTCCCATTTTGATGTTGTGGTTGTAGTTGAAGAAGTACTATCAACCTAGAAAGAGTCACCGGACCATATCGACGACCCTGGAAGGAAATAAGGTTCCTCTATATGGGGCAGGGGCAAGCCTATCAGTCTCCAACAACAGCATAGGAGTTCCATTGGGGTTGCAGTTCGAAGTTCGGTCACGAGGAGACGTAGTGGGGAAGCTGGTGCAGACGAAGCACCGAAGGCATATCTCTTGCCCCCTAGTCATTGATTCCAGTAACACCAAACCTATCAAGTTCAAAGAGGATTCATGCACATACGATTGATATTCACTTGATCATAGAATTGACCCCATGGCTCAATTGGATAGTTCGGTAATCCTTTATTCTCATAACTTTCAGTAATCTCTTTAGGGCGTAAAGAAGTGAATAGGTTTCCCTCTATTGTTTAATTTTAAAGGTTTATGCCATAAATGATATGTATTATGTGTTCTATTGCTTCTACCTTGGCACAGGTGACCTTGTTATTTACTTGTGTATTTCCTTTCAGTCTTTGTTTAGATCAAGTGATCATGTAGGACTTGCTTTGTTGAAATCTTTGAGCATCCATTTTTACAATGAGTTGTTAACTTGTCATAGACCTTGCACCTGTGTGTTCATAGGGCTGCAACTTGGGCCAGGTTGGCCCAAGGCTCAATTTGTATGGCCCAAAGTTTCGGTGGGCTGGGCTAGTTTTATTTTGAGTTGGGCTCAGTTTGACTCCATGCTTAGGTCTGACATAAACTTCTGGTCGAGTTCTGGCAGGTTGCCCGAATGATCCTGCCTGGTCATATAGATGTTATTGTATGCGTTATAAGCTCAACAGCCCACAGGTTTTCAAGTTCTGGCCAGTATGCACTTGGCCCAAACCCACTTTTTTTTAATGGTCCGGGTCTGAACACAGCCTGAGTTTGGGCCCAGGTGTTGTTTTTTGGGCTGATCTGGGGATGACGTTAGCCTGGCCCGAGTTGCAGCCTTAGGTGCATGCATGACAACACGAATGTACAACACCGGCTAGCTTGAGTCATGTCCATGTGCATTACCATCCATTGGTGTGTTCTATCAAAACAGGCTGGGACATGGTTCATCTCACTATGGCTTTTGTGCACTCAAAATCCGTGCACAATGCGTGTGCACGGACCAGGGAGTGGACACATCAGTGCTGAAAAGTGATAAGCACGTCCCCAAAAAGTATAAATCACTTTTCTGCACTAATGTTTCCGCTCACTGGTCTGTGCACACGCATCATGCACGGATTTTGTGTGCTGCACAAAAGCCGGGCTTTTCATCATCTGGATCCTGCTTGCTGAAGTAAATTAAGCCTGAACCGGAACTGAATTAACGGCTAGATCTAGGCCCGCTAGAATAAATTTGGGCCATAACCTTAAGCCTGGGGAGGTTACAGCCCATTTAGCTAGATGAGTTTGGCTAAAGCCCATTTAGCTAAACGAGCTTAACCTGTTGGGCTCATCTCAGCTTTTGTCAAGTTGAACGGTTCATTCTGCCTTAAAGAGGCTGCAACAATTTCAGAAAAGGAAGTTTTTCTTGGCATGTGGTCTCAGAATGTGATCTACCATTAGGTCGTGGTTTAAGATCAGATTCGATTATTTTGGTACACAATATGAGTTGGAACCTCCATGTGTAGTTTGTATTTTGATCCAATCTGAAATTGCGTTGAAAAGCCTGATCTGATATTATAGTTGGCCGAAGTAATCGAAATCGAATTAACAGCCAATAAGTCCACTATGAGATCGTGATTGAAATCACGCTAAGTGGCTAATTAATATAGACATGTTGAAATACATGGGTAATATAGCCTTCTTATATAACTAGAAAGTAGAAACAATACAATCTAAAATTTGATCTCTTAAAAGAAAAAGAAAAGAAAAGAAGGGCAGAAAAAAAAAACCTAATAAGCTGATCTCAATATTGTAGTCTTATCATCTGATTTCGAGAGCTCAATCTTAGGTTCATGGATCGCATGAGAAAATAGCCTGTAATTGGAAATCACTCAAAACACTTTTTATAGTCCCAAATGTGGATGTGATTTAACAGCAGTTTAAAATCAAAATCTTAAGGGTGCACAAAAAGAAAGACTATATTTGTGGCTGTGATAGGACCGTTTAAACTAAAGAAGTAATTTGAACTGTAGATGATGTTCTCTTGACAATTTTCTCTTCAAAGAAATTATTAACAAGGAGAGTTGGGATTAGGGGTACCAACAAGCCGAGCTGAGCCAATCTTTGTCCAATTTAGTTCAAGTTCAGGCATGTGACATGAAGATGAAGGCCAAACTTGACTTGGGTTCGTAAAGATAGGCTCGGTTTAAGTTCAGCTTGACTAACTAAAGATAATATATTTTTTTTGAAATAAGCTTAATAGCTCAATGGCCTATTAGCCCAAGCTATAGTTTCTTGTAACAGCTCAAATGGCCTTTGAATTGTCTTTTTTGAACATTGATGAATTATTTATTATTATAAAATTCTTAATCGAGCCAAGTTTTAAGGAGCTGAACGGAAGCTCAATTCAGACTCACTTAAGAAACTAGCTTAAATCAAGGCTCAGCCTCGGTTCACAGTCCCACTTGTAGTGTGCGTAACACGCACTGGGCGTATTGTAGGCCATAGAACGATGAGAAAGAAAAAAAAAACCCTAGACTCTCGAAGACTTTATAAATACTAGGGTTAAGAACGGAGGAGGCGTTCTGAATCTGCAATATATCATAGGTTTATATTCTTTCTTTAGATAGGGTTTCTGTGCATTAGGATTTGTTTTTCTTCAAGTATTTTGGGGATAAATTTGATAGATTCTAGGTGAGAAGGGAGGACTATGACGATTTCAGTAAATGGTCTCGTTCGTCGTAATGGCGAATCTGCCTTGCCGACCAACCTGATATATCACCACCCATATTCTGAGTCCTTCTGGAAATTAAAGATTAAATCTTTCTTGTTCAATTTTCTCTGGTTTTTTAATTTTTTTATTCTGGCTCAATTTGTATCATGCTTACTTTTTTTTTGGGCTCTTCATTGAGATTTGGCCGATGATTATAAACTATTAATGACAAGCATATGTCTGAAACTATTGGTGTCGACAAACTAATCTTCTCTATGAGGCCTTTCCGATTTTTTTTTTTTTTTAGTTAAGTAAATAGGTGTAGTTTAGCTCGCTTTTAATGGTTATTATGAAGGAATCGATGATGAAAATATTTTTCTATTTTTATTTTTTCCAACTGGGTCTCTTTTCTTCGATTTTGTTTTTTTGTTTAGTGATTTTTGGTCAGGTTCTTTAATCAATTTGAGAGTCGCGTGATGAACAATTAATTGCATAGTTCAGATGATGATCACTGATTTTACTTTTGCAAGTCTTTCGCTCCTATCTGATGACTCTCCTTCATCTTCTTATTTTAATGAAAACCCCTCTTTATTTTTCTTCATTTAATTTGTTTTTCAAAAGAACTTAATTGAGAAAGTAAAATCGGTTTTGCTAGAGGATTGTTCTTTGGAGTCGCTATTTTTTGGTTTTAAAAAATACAAGTCCTGGGTACCATGTTTTAACAACCCAAGGGGTGGTTTTGCAACCAGGAATCATATTGAAATTTTAGGAAAAGTAAATTATCATAATCTTCACCAACAGAGAAGTTGATCCAGATGGTTGGATTGATTGATGCTCATATCCGGATCCCCTTTTTAGTTTGAGAATTGAACTAAATTGTTATGAAATCTGGGCAAAATCATCTTTATTGCTTGGTTATAAAATCCTCTAGATTCGTTTGGTGGTGGGTCTTGATCTTTTAAAACGATTCTATGTTGCACCAATATTCTAATTTTATAACCTACTTGGAAGTCATTGGGGGCAAAACTAAAGCCAACTAAGAAACTATGCATTTGAAGATCAGATCTGTCAGATGTAGACTTAAAGATCCATTATTCTTGGTTTTGCTTCAACTCTTAAACTTGATTTGCTCACTTGTTTACGCCACTACTTGGGTTAACTACTTAGCTTGTAGTTTCTTAGAACTCATTAAAGATATGAAGACCCATCAACCCTTCTTAATGAGTCTACAATTCTTCCAATCACCTGTGGCAATCTTGTACACGCCTCTCTTGGAGAGGTGATGCTGCATTCAGAGGTGCTGCTCTACAATTCTGACTAACTAAGAATGCCCATTTGCTTGGAAGTCAAACAAATCTTACTAAAAACCATGACATTTGGAAATGTGAAATCTACAACTATGCATTTCAACCCAAAATTGTCCATTCACCTTTGGACATGTTCTCTCATCTTCAAGAACTGTGGATTCATTAGGAAGAGAATATTGCAGACTGTAACTACGCATTTCATTAACTTTAATACATTTGGAATAAGGGCACAGATTTCAGCTTTTGAATATTGTGTACTCTTTGCATCCTGATTTACCAGTAATCAGAATTTTCTGGTTTTCAAAATAAGAAAGGTTATGTGTATGCCTGCATTCTCAAGTTCTACATTCCAGTTATTCGATTGACCTCTTCAATTACTTAACCAAGCTATCAGATTCCAAAAAAATTTACTACTCGCCTATTTAACGTTATTAGAATATTGAGTTCAGCCAAAAACTGGTGTACTCTTCAAAAACTCATATTTAAGATGATTTCTTCTCAAGGAATGGTGGGTAATGGACTTAATGGTAATGGCTCTAATAAGGTACAAGAAGGATATTTCACTTAGGGGCTTTATGGAAATTTTGGAAAATTTTTGCTAGAATATTTCAAAATAATGAAAAATTTTTAGAAATCTCACTATATAAAGCATTTAATTTATGTACAAGCTTATCATTTAGATAAACAAATGACCATTATTATTTTATTTTATAAATAAATGACAGCACACATGTCAAATTGTATGATTACTCCACCTAATTCTTCATATTAAATTAACCATTTTGTAGATAAACTTTATATAACAAAGATATACAATAATTTTCCTAGCACATATCTAATTTATGTATACAAATGGATAAATAATTTTCAATTAGATAAATATTTATTTTATCATTTTTAAAAATAAATCATTTTAATGATTTTATAAACAGAAATTAAGCAGCATTGCTTACTAGAAAGGATATAAATAGAGTTATTATTTTTGGTTTTTAATCAACAAAGGGAAAATTATAGCCAACAAATAGATTTAAGATGGATAAGCTCATACATAATAAATTCGGTCAAAATGTATTGATATCAGTGGAACTTTACACTTTGCCATAATTTCATCAATATTTCGCAAATATTAACATAGTTCCATAACATTTTGATGAAATTTTAGAATTTTTGTATTTCCTTTTGCTACCCCTTGAATACAACAACAACAACAACAACAAACAGCCTTATCCCAACTATTTGGGGTTGGTTACATGAATCTTGTTCCGCCATTCCGCTCTGTTTAAAGCCTTATCTGCTGTTAAATTACAAGCTGTCATGTCCCTCTTGCTACCCCTTGAATGCTAAATAAAAATAATCAGCTTTTTATAGCGGAGGGTAGTAACTGGATCCATCCGGTGAGGATATGTTGACCCCTAACCTGCGCCAACGTCTGCTGATGGTCAAGCGGGTGGAATATCAGCACTGAAAGTGATTTTCACTTTTTGGCAGCATGTGTAAATCACTTATGATGCTGATGTGGCCACCCTTTGACCTAGGCGCTTGCATACGCCGAGCATAGAAAAGCCTTGCCAAACTGGATCAGGTTAGGGGCACTTTAGAAGGGGATACCAAATCCCGAGAGATGATAAACTGTTTCTGCTTTTACAGGTTTTGCACCTAAACGACTCCCTGACACCCTTAATACACACACCTGGTTATAATTTAGATTCAGTAATTATGTCATGACTTGATAAAACAGAAACCCCATATTCGGCAAGGGTGAAACCTGTGCAAAAAAAATTGCGACAAAAACTATTTGTCGGTTAAAAGAATGTAGTACATCATTACAAGGATCAGTAAATATCATGACAAACAGAAGACCTCGTTAGATAAAAAGAAGCCTCTTCCCGGGGGTGGTGGGGGGTGGGGGATGGCTTCTCTGCTTCTCTTTTCTTTTTTAGTTCTCTGTTGAATAATGACAACTCGAAAGGGAGAAATGAAGGTGAGTCTCTGGTCCCCAGGATCTAAACAGAAGAACATGGCATCAAACCAAGAAAGCTTTTGCTAGTGCCATCTAGTTGTGTCTATAAGAAAGGTTCCCATTAGGTTGCTGGACTGCTCTCCTGGTTCTTATCGGCGCAGCCACCATCCAGAACTGTGCTGCCAAACCTCATAGGTGGCCAATACCGAAATACCGATCGTCCTATAATGTTCTTGGTGGGAAGAGGACCCCTAAACATAGAACAATTATATTTTGTCAACAGAACTATAATGGGAGGCAATAAAATATCCTGTAAACAGGCAAATATGAAGTTACACAAGGCTGAAACTAAAGCACAAAGTTTTACCATATATGAGAATCATAGCTGTTGTTGCGGTTGTCGCCCATCACAAAGACAAAGTTCTTGGGTATACGCTGCAGTGTAACAAAGTTACAGCAATCACAAAATTAATAATAATAATAATTTTTTTTTTGCAGAATTTCACAGTTCAGCACATCTCAGTGGTGTATTTTGTAGAGACCCCCCTTCTCAAGAACACACAGAGAGAGAGAGAGAGAGAGAGAGAGAGAGAGAGAGAGAGTAAAACAATTGGGGTCATGTCATATGAAGGTGGCTCAAGCACGAAATCTACATATCTCACA
>JAOXJP010000003.1:5131245-5149877 GCA_025762735.1 Platanus orientalis
GCCCCTGACAGGGTGCGGAGAGGAGCATTAGATAAGAGGAGCAGATACAATCCACCCTCACCATCTTGTGAGAACAAACAACTTTAAGCAATATCCACACTGAAATAATGGAGAGATTTTCTACCACATCTAACACAAATGAAGAGAAATAGCCAACAAAGCTAGACAACTTAATTAGAAAACACGATGATGTCAACATCGAGAAGATATGTAGCACAACCAATGAAAAAGTGGAAAGCAGTGCCCGTGACATTTAACAGACTAACTCTACATAACCTACCTGTGCAATATTTGGTGTTATTAACAAGGTTTAAATATGTAATAAAAAGATTTGGCATAAATTCAGGGATTTTCATTCAACACCTTGTTACTAGTCACCAACTCGCCATCACTCCAGTTATGATGGAAACCATCAAGATAATAAATATTCAGTGGAAATTAAGGTATGGGTATGGTATCTGTTTCCCAAGGAGCTTTATCAAAAGAAGGAAAAACACTAAAGGAACCAACCTGTTGCCCAACAACATCTATTCTGTCAATGCGTCTAAGAGAAAGCTTTCCCTTTGCAGAACGAACTAACAAGTAATCAGTTGAAGCCGATTTCTGGGAAAATATGGGTGCTCTATACATGTTTGTTTCAAGAGAAGATTGGCTGCAACCAGGTTTAATATCTCCAAGGAAGGGAGATTTATCGGCAGGATCAAGTGTGAGGACATTCCCCAGGCTGCTGCTTCCATTGCGCAACAAGGAGGCAGTTTGGTCACCTGGTGCTGATTTTTGATAATAAGTGCACAATCTTGCACCCATCCCAGCATTTCCTAACAATAAAGGTCTTTCTTCACAGTACCTGCAAGCATCACAAAACAAAACCAAGCATTGAGTTAAAATCTTTCGAGAGAACCATCATCTGTAAATAATTAACTTAATAAATAACAATAGCAACTAACCTCAGTGAAGTGATTTAAGATCAGATATCCAGATTTGGTCATGCAAAATTTAATATTAGTGCTAATATTTATAAAGTTTTCAATGTAAGTTTGTCAAAATTAAAAAAAAAAAAGAAGAAATTGAAAATTAGTAAAATAAAATATCGTAGAATATAAGAAATTGTATTATAGAGATGTCAATGCAGTATCCCCTATCTGTATCAGTGTCCTATCATGTAAGTGTATAATATCAATACAATAACACCAAACATGTTGAAGCATTGACAAAATTGAACTGAGAATGGTGAATCACTAAGTTGAATTTTGATGGGTGCCCCACCAGCAATGCAGACCCCACCAGAAATGGGGGTGTCTTCCAAAGTGACTCGGGCATCTTTGTCACAGTATTTGGGAGCTGGAGGGAAGGAAGGATTCAAATTGAGCAGAGGTGTCAGCACCTATGGATGACTTGAAAATCTCTTACAGATTTATATTGGGTCTGCATGTAGTTGAAGGTGAATCATCTAGTGTCACCTTATGAGTCCTAGTAAAGCCTTGGGACTTGGAGACTAGTGAATAGCATAGAGAACGTAGTACACATTTATGAATATATATATATATATATATATATATATATATATATATATATATACCATACTCTTCATAGTGCTAATGATAGCAAGAATAAGTTGGTACAAAAGGGTCCTGATCTCACTATCCTATTACAAAAATTTCAAACTCTGTGCTCTCCATAGTGACCATGTTAGTAAGGATAGGTTTGCCAATGATGGTCCCCTTCAGGTATTTCTTGTATATGTGGGATGCATTCCTATGGTCACCTTCTTTTCTCTTCAAATAAGCTGATATTTATTATAGTTATCACTTTAACTGTGGCTGCTATAAACTGTTCATCATAGGGTTAATAACGCCGAGTGTCATAAACTGTTATTTCCCATCACCCCTGGATAGCACTCCCTTGGCTATGGAAAGAATTTATTTGTAGAATACCTCAACCAGTCTCTAAGCTTCTCCTCCAGCCAAGAAAAGCGTATAGGTCCTCGGGACCTGGTTTATTAAGTGATATACTCATGGACTCTGAGGAACATGGAAACAGACCCAAGTGTTCTGCCGGTGGCCGGTGATGCAGGGCGGGTTTGAGAACAATAACCACCTGCAGGTTACGGGCCCAAAAGAGACTTGAAATAGAACTGAAACAAGTCACAATGATTATGGTTTTTACGGTTAAAAGAAGATAAACTCAAGATATCAATTCTGGAGTGGAATGAGGACAGAAATTGGGAAGAGCAAAAACCCAGTCTTTAGATATCCGAATGGCATGAAATTTTGCAGGTTAATAATAGGTTTAGGAATGAAGATTTAACCCACCAAATTTCAACACAAACAGATCAATGAAAGTATATACAACATGCAAAACTCAGGTCTTTCCCAGAAATTCCGGCATAACAGATTTGTAGTGAAACCCAACCAAACAATTAGGAGCAAGTCTGAATTTTATAGAGCAATCATAAAATGTAATGAATCCCACAATAGATTAGAACAAGGGTTTAAGAACCACAGAAAGATGGGTGAAGACAAGTATAAAAGGATTAAGAAAAAATTAGGATACCAAACCAGAAAGTAAGAAAATTCAGGTCACGATTCAAACTCACCAATATAAGCCTTGAAATGGAAACTTAAAACTTCAAAAGAAACTTTTATTACAGCCATGTGATTAATCCAATGTGCAGCAGAGTTGTTGGATACTTACTTGATTAATTAAGTAGTAGAAGAGCACCAACACAACCCAGCCATGTGGTGTTTTAGAGAGGCCCACCCTCAACCTAGAGAAAAGCCCAGTGTTTGCCCAAAACACAAGTCAAAAAATATCCATTCTCTATTCCATTTTTTTTTTTTTTTTTTTGGCGGGGGGATAGATAACAATGAATTTCAGTAAAAAGCGAAAGGGAAAGACAAAACTAATAATCATAGTTATTAAACTTGGACCGGACATTGACCCGGTCAAGAGACTGGGTCACCAGGTCACTGGTCCAACCAGTGGGTCATTGGTCAAACCACAGGGTTAAATATATAAGAAAATAAAATTTAAAAATTATATTACAATTTTATATCACATATTCTTAAAAATATAATGTAAATAGACAAAAAGCATTTATAAATATATATGATAAAAATGGAAGTTTGTTTAACTTATTAACTTTTGGTGATAGAAATAAAACAAAAGATGGTTAATAGTCTAGTGGTTAGGACAATAGGCTTTAGTTCTAGCAACCAGGTTCAAATCTTTATAAAACTTATTTTTCATCATTTAATAATTTGAAAAACTGGGTTCAAAAGATGGTCCAATCAGTTGGGTTGGATGGTTTAACAAAAACTGGCTGGGTTTTTATGGGTTTCCCTGGCTTTAGGACAAAAATGATCCAATTTGAAACCCGGACCGGTTGAGGTGCCGGGTCACCGGTTTTTCGGTCCAACCATCCGGCCGGTCCGGGTTTAACAACTATGCTAATAATACAGCAACACGGTGACCACCATTACAACTAACTCAGGATGGAGTCACTGGTGAATAAAGAAGACAAATCCACAGCCCAGTTGGCCAGCTCATCTGCTAAAACATTTTGGTCCCCAGGGCATGAACAAGAGACGCACCCAATAAGCTCGAAAACTCCCTAATCTCATAAATAAAATGGGCCAAAGTCCAGGAACCATTACCTTTCCCACTTCCCCATCCTATGACCATATTACAATCCCCCTCAACACAGCAACACCTAATCCCCATAGCCTTAAGCTCCCGCAGGCCAAATAAAAGACCAAGAGTCACCGCCTAGCAGAATTACAAACAACCAGAGGACCACATATAACCCTTATGGTGCTGCCCAATATTGACCACTTTCCCAAAACAGAAACTCTATAAAGACTCCTTTTTAATACCTATAGACTTTCCCTAATTAGAAACCAAGACCTTTCTAATTAACACAACCTTCTAGAAACTGAAGTCCCTTCTAAAACATATTAAATAAAACTTACTAAAACTTCATTCCCATCACATACTGATATCCCTTAGTAATTTGTTCAGAACTTTCCCAAATGCGTAATCTTGGTCTTAGTTGAAAGGTAATTGAATAACTTTTGCAAAGACACCAAGATCTAGCCAAAAGGGCAAGTTTTGACCGTTGAAAATTTGGGCTAAAAGCAAGTTATGGGACAACTCAAAAGAAATAAGACCTAATAAACCTAAATCATAATCTAAAGTGGACCCCACTAGATCATCTAATTTCCTTTTGTTTCTCATGGATGCTCCCACATCAGCGGGCCTGGTAGTATATGCTGATTTGATTCACAATGATGGCAATTAGATGAGCACGGTGACCCACACCTGAGTTTTAGGTTGCATCAGACAGCAGCTTTGACTAAGATCTCAGCATACAGAACTAGTTAAAATTAGATCATAAAATCCTGGTGACTGCTTGGTTGCAGAGGGGTTCGATATAGTCTTGGGTGATTTACAATCCTGATAAAAGAGTTGAGGTTTCTTATGCTGTGGAAGTGAATTCATCTTAGGAGGATGCATGCCTCAATGTGGTCAAGGAAGTGGAAATTTTTAATTTCAATCTAGAGGAGGCTATCAATCATGTTTCTGAGATCAGTAAGCAATTGGGAGTGACATCCACAGGTGGACGAGAGAATGTCATTGAGTGTTTCAAAAACTTGAAAATCCAGGATAGAACCATTGCCAAATCTGAAAAATACAATAAGAATATGCTGAACGTTAATGATGCCATCTTGGACCTTGCTGTTCCATTAAATAGGACATCCAAGGAGGCTGGAAGAACTCGCAGCTTATGTGCAGGTATAAAAACAAGTACAAAGGTAGACTACTTCTAAAGGGAAGAGGACAATGGAGGCATAGCAGGAGAGAGAAGGAAACTTAGGTTTGGTGGAGGTATGGCCTTTTGGATAGGAGGTGCATGGAGATGTTGGTGTTCCAGAGGGATGTAGGAGTGGTAGCTGAGTGGTGAGCTGAGGTCTTTGGTCCTTTAGTTTTTAAAGGGTTGGTCACATGGGTCTGTGGAGCTGTACGTGCTCTGTTGGGGACCTGGGGTTGGGCTGATTGGTTGGCAATTTCTTTCCATCTCAGTTTGCTTCTTCTCCTTCCTTTCTACTTTTCCTTTTCAATTTTTTTCTTGGACCTTCCATCCCTCTCCTATCGAATGATTCTGTTATTCCACCCAGATCAATAAAAGTGATGCAGTGCAAAAAAAGCATCCAGATTTCACTTACAAAGGTATTTTTGGTATTTTGAGTTTGAAATTTTCATTTAGCAATAATTTTTAATTTTGTTAGTTTAGAGCTAATTTGGGTTAATTTTCTGTCAGTCAGCTTAGGGATTTTAATTATTTTTAAGTAGGATCAATTTTATATAATTTATAAGGAAGTGAAATTCCTATTTCCGTCACATTTATTTAAGACATATTTTGGGTAGTCAAAACTTACCAGTTTGGATTGCTTTTGGTGTCATTTGAAAGGTTATTGAGTCACCTTTCCAAAGAGTCCAAGATCTTGTAAACCCAATGTGATTTGAAAGACTTATGACTAAAATAGTGGCAGGGTATCAGAATATGACAGGATTTGTGTTTTCCGAAGCTTTACTTTAATTAGTAATCTTTTTAGGAAGTTTCTTAATGGTCAAGTTTTGTCTAGGGTTAGTAATAACGTTTTGTTTATAAATAAGGAGATGGAATGATGTAATAGACACATAGAAAAATTATGTTATTGAAAACTTCATCCGTGTGAAATCCTAAGTGATTCTAGGTAAAAAATTTCTCGAATCTTAAATCTTTATTATTTCTTCTTCTTCCGTCTTCTTATTCTTCTATCTTTTTCTTCTTTCTTGCGGTAACAATTGCTTTTCATCTACTAAAAATATTATGATTTCTTGATTTATTAATCTTTCCATTAAAGATCCTGAAACCCTAATTAATTCCATTAAATCAGAACCCTACCATTCAACCCACCACTACTCCTTGTAGTTCAATCCCGGATTCCTTAAATATCTAGGCTGCCCTACATCAAAAAATTTGATTATCTATCAAATTAATAATGAAATGTGAATAACATATATAAAACGAAACGATTACTGTTATTAACCATTATCCCCATCATAACTTAATTTGTCCCACTATTAATGGCTTAATATTATTTCAAAAAAAAAAAAAAAAAAAATCATTACTTGTCAAATTTAATATAGAACACTACATTTGACAATAATCAGCAATGTAGTAAAGTTGTAACGAAAAGAATGACCACAGATTCAGCATTACAGTAATTATATGGTCATTCAGAACCGGCATTTCAAGTGTATAGACAGACTAAAGATTTGATCATTTTCTGGGCTAGAAGATGTAAGGTAGGGACTTCCCAATGTGGCTTTCATTAGGGACTAGTCTAATGCCATTGGGGTGGCCTAGTGTCGTGGTGTCTATGGTTGGGCTGAGTACTTGTCTTAGGGTTTCTGCCCCTCCCTCTCACTCCTTGTTCTCAGGGATTTCTCATCCCCCTCTGTTCTGTTCTTTCTTTCCTCTTCTTTTTTAGCAATAAAGTTTTTTCTTTCATAAAAAAAAGACGGTCAAGGTCCTCTACAATTTTACCTCAATTTTAAATAGCAGTTAAAAGGAATATTGTTCCACCATTCCACTCTATTCAGCACCAAATCATCAGCTAAAACATAATTTTTCAATTTTATCTATCTACAACCCATATCCTTTATGGTCTCCTCCTTATCCTTTTAGAAGCATTTCTTCATAAATCAAACTTACAACTTTCCTTCAAAGTTCAAGATGTACTGAGATCCAATCATGATGTTATGAAATTGCAATTACGTTTTAATCAGCATGATTGCTTTAATTGATGTAGTAGGGTGGTTTCAAATTTTTAAGGTTCTTTCATCATAAGTTGTGCCACTACTATAAGGCACTTTTGTCATAATGCAGTCTCTAATATATACGCTTTCTACCACTAATTCAATGGCAGTTGTTTTAGGCTTTTAGTTTTTTAGCTACATTTTTTCTGCAACTTGTAGGGGGCGATATTGTCATAAAACAGCCTTTCCAATCCAGTGAAGGTAACTATAACTCTTTGGGTATATAAATCTACGATGGTGGATTGAAGCGAAAGCAACTAAAATTTATGGAACTTCCCACACATGGGACTACCTATAGATTTAGATTAAGAAAGTAAGAGAACAAAACTACAGAAAAAATGGGGGGAAAGGATATTAAAGAAATTGAGAAAAAATCTTATGAAACTTACTTGGGGAACACAATGCAAGGGACACACTCGGAATTAAGGATCAATCGTAGGAATCTTAGTGGGAAGACACAATGAAGAGTTGAAACCAAATTCAGTGTAGAATGAACAAACTTTTCATTGGATAGAAAAGGGATGCATACTTCGAATTGACAAATCAGTCTTAGGGTTGTGTATATATAGAGGAAGAAGAAGAAATAAAGAATACGTATGGGGACTGAATTTGCATGGAGAGTCTCAATGTCTCTCTCACATTCTCACTTTAGTTATATATGACAGAAATACATGGGAAAATACTGAAATACACCTGAGCAATAACCATATAACTACATGCATACCCATACATACTTGACAGAAATTTTCCTACCATGTGTACAATGTAATGTACACAACTACATTCCAACATGTATATCAAACTAACTAAACGAGAATGGATAAAAGTACCATAGTGGTGGCAATTCATGTTGGCAGATCGGGTTTGTGTCGAGATAAGGTTATACGACTATATGGCTCAACCCAAACCCAACCCATTTATTAACCGTGTCAAAGAAAGTTGACCCGCTTTGACCCAAAACATATTTACAGTCAACCCTAACCCGCTTATTTCGTGTTGGGTTCGTATCAGGTTCATGGTTTATGGTAATTCGTGTTGGCGGGTCAGATTCATGCCGTATCAAGTTAAGGGTATACAACTATATGGGTCAACCCGACCCATTTATTAATCTTGTCAAAGTGGGTCAACCCGCTTTGACATGAAATATGTTTACAGTCAACCCTAACCTGCTTATTTCATGTCGGGTTCATGGGTCGTGTCAAACATTGCCACCCCTAATGTACCATAGCCAAACATAATACATGATTAAAACAAATGACTTCATAGATGAACACAGCAGCCACTTTGTGCAAAAAACCAAAGGTTAGGTCTGTTTCCCATCCACCCATCCCAGCACCCTGTAATTATGAGACCAAACACTGGGTAATGACCTTTTTGACCTCATAGATGAACACAGCGTAGTTAGATTACATCCAACAATACACTAACGAAAATAGTTCCCTTTCATACAAGATAGACAATGTAAACCAACATTATATCTAGGAGGCATAAATATATTCATACTGATGATCTAAAAAAATAAAAATAAAAATTATATGGTTATATTTACTATATTCTTCTTTTAAAGCTTAACCATACGACTGAATACTTATGTACATGTAAATGTACACAACAAGAAACTCAAAAGATTACTTACTCCATTAAAAAGACATGTCCATCTTTCACAGAAAGCTCCGATTTCTTCTTAAATGCTCCCGGAGGACGCAAAGATTTATTTTCTCCAGGCAGCTTTTGGGCCCTTGGCCACAAATGTAATTTCGTGCGCACAAGATGAAGCACAGAGTTTGGTCGAACATTTTGCATGGCAAGAGACTTAGTGTCTTCAAGCTCCTTTCCCGAATAAAATATTTTAACTATTTCTGATGATTTGAAATCTGAAAAAGCAGGATTACAGTATCGGTTGTTATTATAGAAACAATCTACAAATAACAAACATTTACAAAATAAAACTGGTGACGACTTGAGATCATACAGAAATTCTAATTAGGGCATGAAGATTCTAACAATAAATAACAAGTGTAATAGAAAGGGATGGCTTGCCTAGCTTTTTCGATGCTTTTGCTTTGACAGAAGAGACTGCCTCCTCTGCATCCACATGAAGTTTAGTCCCCTTCCCTCCCATGCTTTTCAATATTATTTTCATTGGTCCCTGTGTAGAAAGCTTTCCTTGTTCTTTTGCTGCCATTTCATTGTCATGGGGATACCACAGAGCTTTTGGTCTATGAAAATTAGCAATATCCTTACTGCAAAACAAAATAAATCAAAATCGTCAGTTGACCTACCCAGGGAAAAAAAATAGAAAGGTGATCAATATTTAATGGAGCAGCAGTTAAATAACTATGAAGCATATAGTCCAGAAGGGTACTATCAATATGAAGAATCCATGATGAATTATATACAAAGAAAAAGACAGCCCAGCCCACTTACAACTTTACAAAGGACACCAATGACTGTTTTAAGTATATCACTCCAAAGGCACCACTTGGCAGACAAACCCAAAACAAAGGCAATTGTAGGCTACAAATACACTATAAGACACACCTAAAGAACCAGACACGATATCATATTTGCATAGTAGAAGTTTCAACTAGTTCCTTTTCTGATACAGGTGCCTTTCTCCATAACCAACAGCTGCTGACATGCATACTGAAAGCATCTAATATGAAAATTACCAACACATCAATTGATGTAGGACAGACAGCCTAGGGATTTGAGAAATCCAGAACTGAACTACAAGGAATAGTGGTGGGTTGAATAGAACAAATGAAGAAGAAAATAAAAGATCAAGAAAGAGAGAAATAGATTGAAAAATAAGAAGAAAGAGGAAGAAGAAATAATAAGGATTCAAGAAAAGGTAAAAAACTTTTCTAAGATCACCTAGAATTCCACACGGTTGAAGCTTTCAATCAAAATAAACACTCTTCCATAAAATATCTGTCTTACACCGCTCGACCTCCTCCATATTTATTGACAAATTTTGAAACCCTAACACTTAATTAAATTCATAATCTAATAAAAAAAATACAAAACCAGTCATATTCTGATACCCCACAAGTATTTTGGCCATAACTTTCCCAAAACACATCATAGGGCAGGACCAGTAGATGATAAGACTAAGGAAAGTCAACCGAAATGGTTTAATCATGTTCAACAAAGACCAATGACCACACCATCAAGGAGTGACATAATTAAAAGCTCTAATAGGGCAAGGCAAGGGCCAAAAAAGACGTGGATCGACATAGTGTGAAAAGATTTGAGGACTTGAGATTTAGTGAAAGAAATGGCCTTATATAGAGTGAACGGTAAAATATGCTTTCTGTAGCCGATTGGGATAAAGCTTTGTTGAGTGGATATGAGTTTATACATAATTTTCATGTATATAAGTTTATTATGGTAAATTCCTTTATTTTTTTGCACACCCATGTGAATTAAAACTATTTCAGAAATATCTTTAATAAAATATGAAAAAATTTGCATGGATGTATTTGCATTCAATGTTTATTGTGGTCAGTGTGTTAGAAATTCTAATCCATGTTTGACACCTACACATGCGTCTGGGTCTAGATTAAATAGGTTAAAATTTGAAAGAGCGTCTATGCCCTATTGGTTAGCTCCCTGCTGCCATCCAGTCAAGTAGAAACTTCCATTCCTCCAATACCTTTAGCACATCAGCTAAGAAGCCTTAAAATTCATTGCCCGAAAATGAAGAAGACACTATAGTTAATTGTCAGTAATAGATGAGAGGGAATAATATTCTGTTTCCTAGCTTTTTATGAAAAGCATAATCCGGTTATGAAGGTTTTCAGCCTCCTAACTATCTTTTACTCTAAAGCAATACCAGAAGGTACATCACAACTATCATGTGATTGACCTTAAGTGAAGCATGATAAACCTTTTTATCCAAAACCTCTAACAAACCGCCATGTGATTGATTACATTGCTAGAATGGTTTCTTCAGGCAGCTTGCAAATACATTAAAAAATCGACCCTAAGTGATTTGCTAAGGAAAAGAGAATAGTATAAGAAGAATGACATGAAGTATGAAATCTGAGGTTTAAAGTAGCAAAGATTAGACACATCCAACCCTGGTGATGGTTGAATGGGGAGGAGGTAAGAAGGGAAAACATGCATATGCAATCTCACTTCACCTATGGAGTGTTGCTGTAATTCAGTCAGTCAGGGAGATGCATTTGCTAAGTTAGATGAAGTTGGAGAAGATACGAACACTGATGCGGACATGGTAAAAGATTTGTGTATGTAACCCCACACAAGAGGAGCAGATTCAAAATAAATGGAAGATATATAGTGCCTGGTTGTCCCAAGCATATTTTGTCCTTTAGTGAGGCCCCAAAGTCAACATATGGGCCCCACACAATAGCTAGTCAACAGCCTCTATATTCCTCAATTATTTAGTCGTTTTAAATTAGTTTTAGAAGTCCCAAGTATTGAGTCTTCTAGAAATTTCTTTTTTTAGCAAGTTTATATTTTCTTAGAGTTGTAGGCCTATAAAAAGGCATCCCCTCTCCCCAACGATTTGACCAATGAAAGATGAATTAAATTTGGTTTGAACAGCAGACATTAATCCCTACGGCTGGGTTCCTAGACCTCTCTAAGAGACCTAATCACATGCATCAATTGAAGGTAATTTATGTTCTATTTTCTCATTGTTTTCTTCTTTATTCTACCCATAATCTAATCCATACAACTCCCTTAAACATATTTCTATCAAAAGCCCTTTTCTTTTTTACCCATTCTAAGCCTTTCTTCTTCAAAATCAGATTTTCTGGATACCCATACCTTCAAAATCACCCCACTCTTATCTATCATTTTCCTCAATTTTCTTTTAGGGCTTTTATCCACCAAGGGTCCCCTACAAAAACCCCAAGATTCCACTTTGAATCCCTTTGGGATTGGAAAGTTCTACCACAAGATTCTCCTCTGGTTTATGGAAAACCTCCATTAAGAATCTTGGAAATTCTAAAATTTCATAATATTAAAAAGCAAATCAACCCCAGAATTCATGAAAATTTTAAATTAAGACCCCGTCGTATGTCAGAACTCACCTTTAAAATTTTTAATTTTCTGACACACGACCAAGGGTATTCTGGTAATTTCACACATTCTGTCCAGAAATACCAAATTTGCCCTTCTAGGTTTCTTCTCACTTTTCTTTCCTTCTTTTCAATATTAACTCTCTTCTTAATCTTCTTTTCTTCTTCATTTTTAAATTCCTTCGATTTCTTAAAGTTTTTTGTTACTTGGGTGTGTTTAAAGTTCAATTCTTGGTTGTTTAAAGTGTGTTCTTGCTTCCACTACTTTTGTTATTCAATTGAGTTCTTGGCATTCTTACATCAAACACCTTTGTGGGTGAATATTGTTTCATGTAAACCTGGTGATGGAAAGCATCCTTTATATGATTGCAATATGGCCAGCAAGGCCACTAGAGGTTGTACCAGCCCCCAAGGATTTCTTCTTTTTTTTTATTTGATGAATAAAAACTTTATTAAGGAAAAAAGGGATAAGCAGTCCCCAAGGAGAAAGAAAAACAACAAGAAGGGGGAGAAAAGACTCCCATCCCCAAAAAAACTAGGAAACTGAAAACCAAAAAGGAAAAAAAAACCCAGACCCACCAACAACGACTACTCCAATTACAAGGGGGAGCACCCAATAATCACATTCTAATCCCTAAGGATTTCCTCTAATGTTTCCTGAAACATCAATGAATAGTCAAAGTTTATTGCAAGTTGTCCATCATTTTTTTTTTTTTTTTTGATATATAAGTTGTCCATCATTTTAGTGATTCTTATTCGGGTTCCGTGCAATTCCTCTAATATTTCCAACACATTTCCTGTCCTCGAGGGACCAACCTGTCCAAGGAAACGGGTATTTTAAATTTTGAGGGAAAGAGAGAATACACTCTTCTTTAGCCTTTATGAATTACCGATTGTGAATCAGACATTATCTCTTTTCACGAAAAAAAAAAAGTAAAAGACAAGCACTGAGTGAATTGACTCACAGAAAATTAATAGAGATTTTTGCTTCATTTCTAACAAAAACAAGAGAATGGATGCATTGGGTTTGTTTCAGTTTGATAATATAAAACCGAACCAAAAATAATAATATTAACCAAACCATTAAAACATAAGTATTAATAGAATTAATTTTATGCAATCAGTTATTCAGAAGTAACCGGTGAAAATAAACTTACACATGCTTTTGAACTGCATGACATGTTAAATTAAAAGACAAGGAGAGAAAAGAGAGAGCGAGAGAGAGAGAGAGAGAGAGAGAGAGAGAGAAGGAAGAGTGATGATTCTTACTTGCTCAACCTCGGTTTCATTGTCTGCAGTTTCAAGGCTGGTATTGAATGCATGACTTTGACACCATGAGCCGCACGTTTCTTAGAATGTGATTTCAGTTGTTGAGAGGATTTCCTGTTTGAATAATACTTGTCATTAGATATATTAAATCGGCCAACAGATGGCCCCCCTTGACCAGGTGGATCTAAAGAATCGCCACTGCTAGACTTCACAGAACGAGTGACTATCATAGCCCCTGCATGAAAGTTAAGATGTCTACCATCTTTGTTCTCTAATATTTCAAAAAGCATCTGCTCATCTTGAAGATCAAGAATTAGTTTTGGTTTCGAGTAAGACTCATTTGATTCCCAAATAATTCTGTCTAACCAAGTCCCTTCCAGCATGTCCATATTTTGCAAGGAAAGTTTGCTTAAACGCTTTATAGCATCGCCTCCACAAAGTTCTTCAGTGCTGTTCTCCTTCCTTACTTCTGAATAATTTGAATTATTCATTTTCAAACGAGATTCTAACCTCAATAGTTGTGGATGGTTATTCCTTTCTGAGAATGGAAGGTTTATCAGTTCTGAAGAATTTCTTGACCCCAATGGCTCCACAACAACAGGGCAGCTACGCAAAAAAAGACTATGATCCTTCTCATCTGGCTCCTTCTGGAGCTCTGATCCCAAATTTTGTGGCCGAACCTCCAACTCTGTTTCTGCACTAGTAAAAGTTTCAGAGTCAGGTCCAGAGATTACACAACTCTCGGAGGATTCATGACTTACTGTAGGAGAATTGTCCCAAATAATTCCATCTTCCCAGTCTTGCTGCTCAAGAGGGTAAAATTTAGGACAGGATGGTGACTGCCATTCTGCAGAAAGATCTACAGTTACACCCTCCTTCATTGGTTCTGCACTAAGACATAAGTCTTTCCTTTGTTCACCAACCTGTGTATGCGTTACACTAACCCCTTGCCAGACACCAAACATTGATGATTCTGTGTCACCATTGGGTACCAGTACATAATCATCTTGACTCACCATCACCTGTTTGGTAACAAATGAACCTTGACAAGAGCCCTTTAGGAAATCTTCTTCATCCTCCTCAACAATATCCGAAGCATCCATGGCCTTATACCTCTCTGAAATCATTACAAGAAACACAGAAGTTATCCATACTGAAGGCAGAAACCAGGCAAAACCAAATAAAATAAAACAATCTACAATGTATCATGTTCACTTATATATGCAGAAGGGTATTAGCTTTCATATCAACACAATGACCACCAATCCCAAAGATGACTATGAATGCCACTACTATAAAGCCTGATGTGTTCAATATACAAACAAGAACAAATAGATCTACCAGATTACATTGTTACAAAGGGTGAAACCAACATATGATGATCTAGCTGGAAACAATTTTGCATAAATCATGAAATTCAAAAACACAAGTTCAGAATAAAGTTCATTGCTTGTAATCAACCACATACCCTTAGGAGTAGAATATTTATGGTCCCTCTTCCCCGCTTTCTTCAAAGGCTCATGAATGCCAAAAATTTCAGAGAACCGCAACACCACCATTCCATCTTCTATACATAAAATAGGCAACGATGTCACACCTTTACCATCTAATGGCCCTTTCACAATATCAGCTTCATCCTATTGGATCATATGCAGGAACATCAGCTTGTAAAAATTAATTAATTAATTAACTAAACAAGCAAAAATAAAAGTAAACTCAAAGACCATGCATAGTGCAGTTGTGTCCATGCTTTATTAAACTATACAAAATCATTACAAATCCAAGACAATGAAGAAAATAGAGGTGCAAGGCTGCATTGCATTATCCTCCAAAATATAGTAGATACTTTGTTTTAAGGGATAATTCAATAAAATAAAATAAAATAAAAAACAGCACAATAGAAAGGTTCACAGGGGAGGTGAACTGCAGGAAGAAAAGGAGGGGGGGCAACCCACAAAATGAAAGGAGAGAAGACCCAAAAGAAAAGATTATTACCAAAGCCTTTCCCACATCATGGTGTGTATTCTTCATAAATAAAGGGTAAAGGTCAGGTCACGGTCACTTCAAACTATTTCAACCTCCCTGTCAAACTGGTTCATTGTTCTCATAGAAAAATAGCTCTCATTGAAGTCCTTTCTAACTGACAGCCACTCAAAATTAAACTATTGGAGATTTGGGTTTTCTTCCTCTATCATCTCAATATTGCCTGGGCTTTCCAAAACTCGTTCAAAGACCTAATTTCTAGATGGTGAACTAGATACTTGGGAGTATAGATAAAGACTATTTGGTATTTCCTTCCTGGGCTATTTGTTGGGTCATCAAGGAGAAGATTTTATTTTATTTTTTTGCTGAATAACAGGGGATATGTATTAAGGGGGTGGGGGGGAGTATCAAAGAAGGGATACAAGATACAAAAAGAAGAGAAATAAAACAGAAATAAGAAGGGGAGGGAGGGGAAAAGAGAATAGGGTACGGGGATAGAAGGGAAAGAGAGAGATCATGGGAGACTCTCCCATACCAAAATACATAAACATCACAATATCATTTCCTCTTCACAACCACCTACAAAAATACTGTCCTTCACTCTCTTGGAATCCATTGAACGAGATGTTCAAAGAGGAAGCCAAAAATGCCGCTTCCTTTAGAAGATGAGAGAACCACCAAGGGCCCGGCTTCAACTCTTCATCTAACCAATGACCACCGCCAAGTCTCCTTCCACTACAAAAGTAGATAGAGAGACCCCTCTTGAATGGATTAACCTCAAACCAAAGAGAAGAGCCTTTAATTCCGCGAAGAGAGCATAACCTATACCCAAAGGGCCCGAGTACACCACTAAACATGAACCCGAGGCATTAGAGATCAGACCACCTATACCTGCCAAGCCCGAGTTACCTAACAAACTTCCACCAAAATTTAGCATCAGAGCAAACCCCGTAGGAGGGGACCATCTATGAACAACTTGAAGAGCATGGGGTGAGGAATTGATGATGTTAGATAACTCCCTGATAAGATTGTCAATCGAGATTTCTTTGAAAAGAATCTCCTCGGAAGCCTAGTGAGCCATACGAAAGGAAATGCACTCAATCAACTGATGAAAGGATCTTTTCTTGTCATGAAAAATCCTAAGGTTTTTTTTTCCCAAATGGACCATACGACAACAATAGGAAGATATCTCCATAACAATTTACCCCTTTTTGTGAATGGGGCAATGGACCATAAATATAAGAAATTTGCAATTTTCATAGGAAAAGTTAAGGAAATACCAAATATGTTAATGAAGAACCGCCATATTTTCATCACATAAGGGCAATGAATAAATAAATGGTTTACCGATTCACCATCCCAAAGATAATAAATAGCACACATGAGGGAGTAGTACCATCCCTTATGCCTGCGCTGGAGCATATCACTTGTGTTTACAGATTTATGAGCAACCTCCCAACATAAGGCCTTGAATCTCGGAGTGCCATGAAATTTCCAAATGACTTTAGAAGGAAGAGAAGAATAAGATGAGGAACTGAAACAACCACTTGGGGTGAGGGACCATAAACGCGATTCGGGAGAAACGGGATCAATAAAAACATAAAAAAGGAAACAAATGAGCAAGGAGTTGAGGACACCTCCTCATTCCCAAAATCTCTCAAGTCTCTCTACGTGCCAAGGTCCCATGCCAAGTTAGAGCTTGGAAAGGACATAGAATAGAAACAGGAGATTGGTAAACCTTTCTTAGAGGATATAGAGTATATCCTTTGGAATCTTGTAGCAAGCACTTCATAACCCCACCACATCTCCTCCAAAATTTTAATTTTGTCACCTTTACCCAAGTCATATCTTGCAAAAGGAAGGAATTGAGGGTAAATCCTGCAATGTTCTTCCATAAACACATTAATAGAACTCTTCCACTGGATTTGGAATCCCACCCATTTGCATGAATCCCATACTTGGCATAAATGACCGATTGCTACTTGCAACCAACTTCACAAGGGAACCTCCATAACCATTTTGCCAATAGAGCATTATTCCGGATTGAAAAGTTTCTCAGTCCCAATCCTCCTTTTTCCACCAGCTTGCACACCATATCCTAATTTAATAAGTGATCCCTTCTATTATCCTCCAGTTCCCAAAGAAAGTCTCTTTGCATTTTCTCAATAGATTTAATCACTTTACAAGGTGCCTTAAAGATGGAAAGACAGTATGTCAGAAGGTTAGAGAGGGTAGATTTTATCAATGCTATTTTGCCACCCAACGATATGCAATATTTTCATTCTTCTCCAATTGACGTATATTTGAGGACAAGTTCTCCCGTTATGGCCTTTTTGTTCATGCCCATAAGCTTTTCTTGGATAGTGTTTCTATCTCCTCAAGTTTCGATGAATCTAATTGATCTGTGGCTTGGTATGGGTTTGTCTAATGTGTTTTTTGCTTTAACCTTCTTGTGTTTGTTGTCTTCGGTTTTTGCTGTTCTATTCACCGCCCTAGTAAATGCTCTTTTGTGATTGCCTTCTCTTTGAAATTAATATTTTTTTGTTTTATCTCTCATTACACACACTAACTAAAATTACCTGCTTCAAGGTGTCAGGTGCCTTTTCATTCAATATGAAAGCTAATATGACCAATAAAATTTTAAACATGAAGATTCAATTGTATTTATTTTTTTAAATGGAAATTAAAAAAGTATGGGGCACAAAGCCATTGTTAATACATTATGCATAAATTTAAAACATTTTTAAATAGAAATTTAACCATAAAAAAAGTAGTCAATCTATAACAGAAAACTCAAAATATTGGGCTTAAAAATGAAAAATAGGAAAAGGAAGCATAACACATTTGGTCAACATTTCCATACATGTCAACTGAAACATTGTATCCATCTTACTAAGTTTGGTCAAAAACAATATGAGATGTACCTAAAGATTAGGAAAAGTCATAAAGAAACATTACAAGTAGGTATTGTGCTGGTACCCATGGTAATGAAAACAGGTCATAAATATATTAAATGATATGTTGTTTTTTAAGCCATGGCTACTAGACACAGAATCTAGGACTTATCAAGTCCATTTGATATAAACAATTGTTTCTGGGCTCCAAATCAAAGAATCGACCCCAAAATCGGAAATTTCAAGGAGACCCCAGTAAGTCCGAAAATATAGCCTATTTAGTGAAAGGTTTTTCCATGATTCTGCTTGATCTACACTGTCACGAAGTCAGATTTTTTTTCAAAAAAAAATTTGTTTTCATTTTTTACCTCGTAATAAAAAATGTTAAAATTCAATAAATTACTAAACAAGCATTATTTGAACTTACTATTTGTTATATGTATGCATGTGCTACATAATGCTTCAATATGTAAGGATTGTAAGGTTATTCCAGCGGAGAGTTTAACCACACAACATAGGCTAATGGTGTTAGATGTTTGAATTAAAAAATGGAAAAGAAAGAAACGAGGAA